>BPLS01000518.1:2448835-2514006 GCA_019656275.1 Rhododendron kiyosumense
TTTTTTTTTTTTTTGAAATATTCTGATTTTGAAAGATGATGAGTTGTTGACCTATTTCCGTTCTCTATGTTTGCCATAAAGGTATAAAGTATTTACGGACATGCAATTTTGTAATATGGAGGGCAGAGATTTATACAGAAGGAATGGATAAATCTAGAGCGTTGGTTGTCTTTTAGATTCAAACACAGCTCTGTTTTATTATATAGATACTCTCATATAGGCCTAAAGCTGCAAATAAAATTTTTAGTTTGATGATCTAAACCATTCAATGTGTTTAAAATGAGATTTTAGGGGTATTAGCGAGAAATTAGCAAAAAATATGATCGGGAAGGGCTTGATCCATGTATTTTTTTTTATAAAAACACTATAAATGCATTTTTATGAAAAACCATTTGGATCAAGCCCTTCCCGATCATATTTTTTATCAATTTCTCGCGAGTACCTTTAAAATCACGTTCTGCACATATTGAACGATTCGGATCATCAAAATTTGATCGAAAACTATGAGATTGAGATTTGAAGTGTTTTTCTAGATGTTTGTTTACTTGTCTCTGAAACTACCCTGATAATATATATATATCAGGGTAGTTTTTCGGGAAGGGCTTCATCCGAGCAACAGAGATCATCGAAATTTGATCGGGAAAAGGAGGTCCGCATTTTATTAAAATGAGGTGGTCCTCATGGGAGACGGACTGTATATATATATATATATATACACACACACAACGAGAGAGAGACAAGAGAGAGAAAGATGAGAGACTTACAAGGCTGTCAAAAGAGGATATTGTCGGCACGTTTCTGGTGTCGATTGGTGGGGATAAAAGAAAAATATAGTCCTACTAGCAATTTTAACCCATATATTTTAAGTAATATCTGAAACATATCCGAGCATATTCAACACGTATCCGCGCGTATCCAAAATATATCGGATACGTATCCGGAGTGTATCCGAGAGTATCCATGCGTATCTAAAACGTATCAGGATACCCAAAAATAATTCTAAAAGTAGGATACTTTAAAAAGCATATCGGATACGTATCCGGAGAGTATCGGTATCCGATACGGATACGATACATGATACGAAGGCCAAAATAGAGTATCCGTGCTTCATAGCCCAGCAACATGAGATAAAAAAGTAGGCCAAATAACATCTCAAGATAGAAAGAAAGTAAAACAAGTACGTACCTCATTTGCATCTTTGTAATAACTGAATTCACCTTTCTTCGGCCAACGTACCCGACAACATCTAATGGTCAGCATAAACAAAATTATAACTGCATTCAGATTATTCAAAAGAACTTGGCCATATTATCATTATTTGCAGAAAATAATTGTCAACGACTCAACATTGATAATTATCTCCCAAATCAAGAGAAGGACAACTAAATCACCACAGAAGATACAAAGCGCTAATAAGGTGTTGCGAGGTTTGTCACCAGATTGGGCAACCTGAATGATGAACGCTTGTCAGAGTTGTTTAAACAATGATTTCCAATTAGTATCTTATCATATACTCCCTCCGTCCCTTTTTAAGTGTCCCAGTTTGACTTTCACGTAGTTTTAAGAGTCAACATAATTGTACCTCCAAAATATTACATTCCATACTTACCCTCTATGGAGAAATATCATTACATTTTTACTCATCAACTTTTCAAAGAGAATCTACTTTTATGGACAAAATAGAAAATGTATCAACTTTTACCCATTAACTTTACAAAATGACACTTATTTAGGGACAACCCAAAATAGGATACATGCCACTTAAAAAGGGATGGAGAGAGTAACTATTAGAATTTCCGGGCCCGTGAGGATTTCCTACCGACTACCATTTAAATACCCAAAGTATTTGAACTACGACTTTTTAATATTACTAGGTTCCAAATGTTTAAAGCCAATAGTAGGTAGTTGTGGCCCCGCCGAGGCTTCCAAATGTTCCGGTATTTTTTTGGGCTAATGAATAACATTATGAGCCACAAATGGAGTGTATGGTGTGAGTGTCGTTACTCGAGCAAAAGTACAGATTAAAAAGTCTCTCTACAAATAAGGAAAACAGCTCATGCATTGTAAGTGGTAACCTTTCCCTTCCAAGACGGCGCGCAAGCTCTTCAGCCAAGGCATTGCCAGGTGGGTCCCCATCAGTTGCCAGGACAATTCGAGATGCCTGAAACAAAACCTTAATATCAGAATACTTATCTCTGCTTGATCAGGTTCCGTGAAAATAGGTTGATTCATTGCAGTTGAATGTGGATGGGATGTGTCCTTACTTCTCAGTACAGAAGTGATAAGGAGTCCCATTACCATTTGTTTTTTCAATTGCCCTTTCTCCAGAAATGTGTGGGATGTTGTGTAGTGCAGGAGCTTCAATGCAAGGAGTTTTAGTAGTTCAACAGATTTGCTAAATTGGTAATGCCAGAGCCTAAAGGGGACGGGTTTAAAAGTCAAATTGTCAAGAGTTCTCTGGCTGCAGCTGTCTATTTCATTTGGATGGACAGAAATCACAGGGTAGACCAACTTGCTTCAGCAACAATTAATTCCATAAGAGACTTCAGCCTTGTTCGTTTGGGGGACTCAAATCCCCCGGGCACAGTCTGCAATAAATTTTCTCTATCTCTCTCTCCACTCATTACTCTTAAAAACCTCCCTCGCAATTAATTCCATAAGAGACTTCAGCCTTGTTCTTTTGGGGGCTCAAATCCCCCGGGCACAGTCTGCAATAAATTCTCTCTCTCTCTCTCTCTCTCTCTCTCTCTCTCTCTCTCTCTCTCTCTCTCCACTCATTACTCTTAAAAACCTCCCTCAAAACCCATAACAAACAGGGACTTCTTGATTTCAACTGAAGGCTTGAAGTCATCAATGGTGAATAAAGCTATGTGTGCCAACTGTCTTTCAGAAAGACTCCTTTTTTCTGTATCTTGTTTGAGTTGTTTGTTCTTGTATAGGTTGATGCTTTGTTGGTGGTGATTGGGTTAGCTCTCCTAAGGAGATTAGTTTGTAAAGCCCGGATTTGATTCTCGGACTAATGGTTTTGTTTGGTTTGAGCTTGAAGAGAAGAAAGTACTGGTAAGAAAAAAAGAGTTTTGATTCTCGGACTAATGGTATTGTTTGGTTTCAGCTTGAATAGAAGAAAGTACTTGTAAGAAAAAAAGAGAGATTCTGATGAAAATGCAGATATGATGACTACCAACCTTGTCCAAGTGCTCTTTGCAGTTCCACAGATACCGAAACCCAGAATCCTAACATCAGCAACACAGATACAGGAAAAACAAGTAAATGAATGAGCAGAATTAGAGATCCCAGTTTTAAAATGAAAGAAGAGAAACTTATATATCAAGTACACAACTGAATATGAAATAGAATATATGAGGAATAATCACAAGAATACAGCTTTTCCACTGTTGGTCAAGAAACAGAATACACAGATGGAAGCTAGAGATGCATCATTAAGGATAACGGAACCCCAAGAAGAGGCAGTAAACACTTGTGTAAAGTCGAACCTTTTCTAACGATGGCAATTTAGCAGACACCTTCGCTGGTGCACCATCAGGAACACTAACACAATTAAGGAAGCCAGATTCTTCCATTGATAGTTTATCTATTTCACCTTCAACCTATGAAAAAAATGAACGAAATAATGACAGTTATAGAAGTCCAGAAGAGAATCTTTGAAAGGCAGCTAGAACATATGAGTCTTATGTGGTAACAGCACTAACAATGATAATTTCATCTGCTCCCTTTATGTCATCCAGTCCATAAAATATCCTCTCTTTACACTTCTCCTGCAGATTAATAGGAGAAATCAAAATTCAGGTCAACTATATATCTTGCATATCATATCACACTGGAAAAAAGCCACAACAACAAATCAAATACGAAGTTATATAATTGAACGTTTGCTGGAGGTTTATATTATTATGGGACTCAAAACTTCTTAACATTCTTTTATACATTGTCCACCACTACATTGTTGTAACAACGTGTAAGCTTGATATACATTGTTCGGCCCATTTTTTGGAAACCATTTGTTCCTTGTGCCATCTCTATAATGTTACTACTATGTGTTACGCAACATACGGTTGTTGAGTCGTTGACTTCATGTACTAAGGGTATAATCTTTTGGGGCAATTGGTGGTATAGTATAACATGGTATCAGAGCTCTTGTTTCAAGAGTTCTTAGGTTGAAGTCCTATTAACTTCTTGTGTTCGTCCACTTCGATCAAGCTAGTTAGTTCGTTTCTCTCTACGTACTAGACAGGGCGCATGTAAGGTGCGTATTACCATACATTGTTAGGCCCATTTTGCAACAGTTTAAACTTTTGGGAGTATTAGTTATCCAATGTAGTCTTACATTCCAAACAATTACGAAGGCCAACATGTTCTTTTACCCCATAATAAGACAGGAACATGAGCCCCCACAACTTGCGAACTGCAACCTTTGACAATGGCAGGAGATGGAAAACCATACCAAGTCAAAGGGCATAAGGGAAACTAAAATTTTATTATTCAACTTTGGCAACAATTAGAAGAAGCTTAACCATTTAAATTTCAAGGGCCTTGAGCACATAATATATCATGTGAGACCAATATTAGAAAGCCAAACCCAGGTACATGTACTTGAAGTCTCACAGAGCCACACCATACCCGTAACAAAACATTAATAACTACTGCGACCCTCAGAGCTTCTCCTGATGCAACAGTTAAAAATCCTTAAATCTATGGAGACCACCAGAAATCCTATTTCTCTTCACCACAGGCATTAAAAACAGCATAAGGTGCTCCCCAAACAATCTATTGGACTTTCTACACCAGCTCCTGTAAACTGATCACACAAATGTTCGAAATCAACTATGAAGCATAGTACCTGCCAAAACTTTTTGTCCAGGCTTCTGTATTTGCAAGTCACAAGAACTTCATTTCGTCTGTAGGTAAAAGCAATAGCATTCTACCATAGAGGGAAAATAAGAAAAAACAATATTTCAGTGTCAGATGGACAAAAAGGAGAAAGAAAGAAATATTCCTTGCATACGTATATGATATAACAATATGTATGAGACTCAATAATGTTCCTACGCAGGAAAATCAAATTAGAAGTAGTCTCAACAAACACATATTAAGCAAATTGATAACAGAAAATGCTGCTGACTCTAGAGGCTCATTGATCTAAAAGTGATCAAACACATATTGGCCAAGGCTACGATTCACGAATAATCTGTTGAGCGATTAGAAACAATTTGTTTAGCTGAAAGATAAAATGATATCTGTCCTATCCACAGGGTTATAGCAAACCACTTTATTCAAGAACCATTCATGTTGGCAGGAAGTGACTGTTACAAACTGACAGTAGCAACGAAATAGCAAATGCGATTCAGGTGCAAGGATGCATCATGCATGTAACATAGACCAACCACGCCATTCATGCATGTGATGAAAGCATTAGAATCTGAAGAAGACCCAATCCATAGTCCCAATACCTATTGAGATGCTGGGATTTTACGCAATATTACATGACTAAGAGTATCAGTACACATAAAGTGACCAGTATAAAGCATCAACTGCTGACCTGATTACCAGAAATCTGCATTACAGCATTCCTTCGCAAAACATCCTCTGAAATCTTCCTCTCGGCGAAATATGAAATTAGCTGAAATGAGTCCATGTAACTAGTAAAGACAATTGATGTATGAACTGCGCCATCAGCAAACACGAAAAACAGAAATCAAACTAGCTAATGCTTCTTCTTCACTTTTTCTTTTGACCAGCGAACTAGCTAATGTGTTAGCTTTCAAAAAAGGATGCCTCCTCCTACCTTATCCCTCCGTTAGCAGCATTCTACGAGTGAGATGGTTTTGAAAATTCATTAATCTTACATCATTTAAGGTGCTTTGTGGAACTATCTAGAACACAATTATAAAGTTCTTTTTATCGATGCACATAATCTAATAGTGCTAACTCCACAGTTCACTTCTTCCCCATACCACTGGTGAAAGAGAAAGTGTAAACCACTAGTGAAAGAGAAAACATAAATACTACCACAAAAGCATCCCATACTTGACTAAAGCATCCCAAACATGTATTCAAACAAATTAACTGGGAAAATCAATCAAATACTTACAAACATTGATTCAGATGAGTGCTAAGGATTATTGTAAAAGAAAGGCATCAATTTTGTAGAAATTATCATTAAATTCACAAGATCACGTGAGACATGCCTCCAATGGATCCATTTTAGAAACAATAGAATTCCATCTGATGTTGGTGGTGGGAAGCTTTTCTTTCCTTAGGGAAGACAAACTTCCGTACAACATAAAAAAGACATACACTGATACACACTATATGCAAACGTACAGATTGTGCTGGGACTTGTAAGAAATTTATATAAATATTCTTATTCTCTTTTATTTTCCCTTTAATAAGCTTATTTATAAACTAGTTCCATTCATTAATTGCACATGCAGTGTGCGAGGATGGAAATTCAACTTGAAACTACCATGCACAATCATAATGGACATCTAAACAACCATTTCAGCCCCTTTTCACCTAAATGGTACTATCCCTAGGCTTCCATTCTTTGCACATGCATTGTGTGTGATTAGAAATCCAACTTTAAACTAGCATCATAACCATTTAAGTACATATTAACAAACAATTTAGTACCTTTTCACCTACTGGTACTAGCCTCAGGCTCTCCACTGTCATTAATCCAGTGCAATTGACTTTGACTCTATTACATGATGCAATATCCTCTGCAAGGACCTGGCACCACTGTTATTCTGGAATAGGACCTCCAACTTTCAGAACTTTAAACAGGATAACAGTACGACTAGAGATCGCATTACCTGGCCTGCCCAGCCGCATTCAACAGAGGAACACTTCCACATTGCAAAATCTCTACAATACCCCACAACTAAGTAAATACAAAATATGGAAGAAATAGAAAGCATTCAGAAACATATTATAATATATATATATATATATATAGAGAGAGAGAGAGAGAGAGAGAGAGAGAGAGAGAGAGAGAGTATATCAGTATGCATACCCATTTTCAGATATATGAAATGATAGACCCCTGTCCAATGATTGCCCACCTTTGCACTGTGTTATAGAAAAAGAAAGATTTCAACACAAGTTTTAGCCTTTTAGGTGTGTAGTGTGTACAAATTTAGTTTATAAGGCCGATGGATTTCAAATAGGTTATGAGTTATGGCAATTGATGGGGTTGCACGTCTTGAGAAGCTGAATATGGACGTAATACTGTTAGTCAGATGAAGTACCAGAGGTATTAGGTGCACACTTATCAGGCTTTACTTCTCTGACATGTGTCTCATCAACTGATTAAAGTACAGCTTGGTAATTTATATTATGTTGCAGTATTCATGTATCAAAACTTTGGTTCAGCTCTTCAACGAAAAATAAAGTTCAATGTTGGGGCAACAAACTGGGAACCAGAAACTTCCAAAAAAATAACAACCAAAGAATACTGTGAAGATTTTTGCAACGCTAAATATAGGTATTTTGAAACCCATCAAACAACGCTTATGCATTTTGGTCATTCGCAACGTATTAGCCTCAAGTAAATTTAGAGGTCACAAATCAGATCCTCATTTAAGTGTTCAAAACCCAATGACTAGCTAACCACAAGAAGCTACTCTCCCATAAAAGGGACCTTAGCCATAAACATTATCGGAAACAACTAGAAATAGGTGCACATCGTATGCACTAGATCACTACAATTGAAAGTAACCAAATATAAGACAACTATAAATCTTTTACCGTTCAAGGGAACTCAAAATAAAATGATACACTACAAAATTTGTCAGCATATAAATCGAGAAAGCACTAAAGCCCAGTCCATGAACAAAAGTATGCACATAAGATCGACAACAATCTTGATAAAGATCAGAGATGCCCACCCTAGATGACTGTGAAGTGTGAACAATAGGGGAAAATGCTTTAAAGAATCCCACTAGGTGACCTATGACCAGAAAAATATACATATTTATATACACCAAAAAGAGCACAACCATATCTTGAGCCGTTCTATGCATGTGGGCTCATATGCATGGCTCCGGACACAATTGTGTACAAAGTTGTGTCCAAAGTTGTGTTCCAAGCATTGCTCTTAAAACGGTCCTTAAAACCATAATGTTCGTAACATAGCACAAACACTTAAGACAACCAAAACACAGTACATATCACACAAAACTAGTCCCTGTCAATTGTAGAGATTAACTTAACTAAGGCTCGACTGGCTCTCACTCTGAGCGAGAAGGTACTTACAAATTCAAAACTTTAGGCAGCAAAATTAGCTGAAATGAACCATGTAATGAGATTAAGCAAACTTACCTTGGGACAAACCAAGACCTTGTATCGTCCAGGTTCATAAGAATCGCAGTTAATTTCAAGACCCTCAACCTTTTGCTTCAAAATCCCCAATTTGCTAGAATCACTTGTCTCTTTCTCTTCATCATACCCATGGTTAACTTTGAAAAAATTAAGAAACGAATGAGAAAAAACTAAAACAGGTAAGGTAATATCTCAAACCATTACTCTCTTCTTTCATTAAAAGTTGATATGATCATAAGAACCACTCCAATTGTTCTTCAAAAATCCAAACTTTATCTCATAAACCCTTGGCAACCAGTTTGATGAAAGAATTGAAGGGCCTAATCCTTGCTCTCTTTTTTTGGATAACTCAGGTGTCCGGGACAGCTTAAGCACACCTCGACCAATCCTGGGCCCAATCCCACCGCCCACTTGCGGGGAGCCCAATTAAAGCCGAAGCAAAGCTCCTTATGGACTGGCCCCAAAAGGGTTGATAGCACATGAGAAATTCTGACATCTCCTAAGGGAGTAAACCCTTAAAGAGTGTCCCCAATGGTATAACCAAAACTAAAAGATTTCTAAAGTTGGCAATGTTAGTTCAAAATATGGCTCATAATGATATAATCAAATTTAGAGCAAATTTATCAGAAAAGGCAAAAGAGCTTTTTAGCTATTTTACCTAAGCAAAACCCCCAAATGAGCATTGGGGCAGATTAGGTAAAGGCCTAGGTAAAATCCATCCATGAACAGTGAATGGGTAAATGTACCTAAGCACTATTCACCATGTGTCTATTATTTTATTAATTGTTCCTCTCTCTCTCTCGCTCTCTCTCCCCCAGAAAAGAAAAAGGGAAATAAAAGTAATAATATTTCAATAGAGAATAGGTTAAATAGATAGTATTAGTGTAGTGTTGAAAGAGATGTGCGTAGGTAAAATGAAAAAAGTGCACTGTTTAACTTTACCAGCATTTTTACCAAACAACCGGTAAACTTGCTCTTAGCAACTCCTTAATCAATAACCAAAAATTTAGGCCTTTAAATAACCAAAACTAGCAATCTTTTCTCCATGGATAACCAAATTTAATGGGGACAACTCTCTCTCTTTCCTTTCTCTCTCCTCTTTCCTCCCATTACTATCAATGGACCCACCCACTTATATTTATTCCTAACTCTCTCCATCTCTCTTTACTAAAAATGAGTTTTTATCATGGAATATGGACTATTATAGGACTTCACATTATTAATCTTAACAACTCTTAAAAATGATAACCAAAAGATGAGACGACAATGTTTGGATATCCAATTTTAGATATGCCATTGGAGATACCCTAAGTTAGAGACGGATCTACTTGAGGGCTTATGGGGGCTGACTGCTTAGCCCCCGTGTTTTTTTTTTTTTCTTTATATTAATATTAGTTTTTTTGTTTGTTAAGAATTGTATTTTGTATTGGGTGTTTATTTAAATGATTTAAGAATGTGTTCGTTTTGGATCCAAAAACCCAATTTCTCTCTCTACATGGTCTTCTATAAGTTTTTCCTTTAATTATTCATCTTATTTCTATTACTATTTCTATTTCTCTCCCCTCATTGCCCAAAAAAACCTCTCTCAAAATCTAAACCAAACAAACTATTAGATTCCCGAACTTGAAATTTCAAAATCATGTTGGTCATAGTTTACGAAATCCTGATTCCATCCCCACACCGGTCTTGAACACCAGGCCAAGCCGGATTGGCCGAATCATTGCTCTTTCAAACATTTCGTCTAATCATTTTTCAAAAAAATTCGAAGCTGATAAAAAAATACCCAATAATATTTAGTGACAAGAGAGTAAACCTGGTGGTGCCGCCGTGGCATGAGAAATTGAGCGACACCCGGAAATGCAGAGCGAGAACGGGGAGCAATCGAAGGTCGGTTTTGCAGAAGAGTTGAAAACTAGGAGGTGATGGGCTGGAGGAGGAATATGGTGGAAGCGTGAACAGATTGATATGGGTATCATCGTCCTCATCGTTGCTGTTCTGATTGTTGTGTTGTAATGGGGAGGTGGAGTTGAGGATAAAGGAGTAGTGAGGATTCGGCGACTCAGACACTGTGGGAGCAGAGTCATGTTTTTCCTATTGATTTTTGCTGTTTTCAGCAAGTGCTTTTTATGATCTATAATCCATGGAGTAAGGATATGGATGACTTGTTTCGAGAGTTCGAGTGCTCCTTTGGACTAGTATTTTGTTAGGGTCGGAAAATTACTGGTCGACGTTTGTTTAAGAGCATCTCCAGGAGCCTCACCAAAGCTCATCCTCGGACAAAGTGGCGAGAAATTGCCGGAAAACACAGACCCAGCAGCCTCAATGAGGAGGTCGCCAGTTTATTTTCCGCTACAGTACCTCTCCTGGTGTGGCGAGGCTCTCCCTCTCTCTCTCTCTCTCTCTCTCTGAAGGAACCTTGTTCCAGACCGACGACGGTGTATTCCGGATGGTGGTGGTTGCCGGAGGTTGAACGGTGACAGTGTCGGAGATGGGGGAATTGTGGTGGCGGTGTAGTGGGTTTGTTTGTGGCTCGGAATTTTCTTCTTTCAAGAGGAAGATGAAGGAGAGAGTGAGGAGAAACGATGGTGACCGGAGAGGGTAAGATCCGACGCCGGTGAAAGCTGCGCAAACTGTCTCTGACAGATTTGGGGAAGTGAAGGAAAATTAGGGCTTTGGCCTGATTTTTCATTAACTTCTCTTCTTTGCCTAGTCTGTTGGGGGATGCAATTTTTTTTATGCCTAGCCAAAGTAAAAAATGCATTTGTTTGGTTCCCAAAAATATTTTTGTGGTAATGACCGAAAAGAAATAGATAGAGAAAGTTTTTGAGAAATATGTAGAGAAAAAAATGAATTTTTCAAAGATGGGAATCAAAGAAAGCAAATTTTCTAGCCAATTTGCTTAAGATTGGCTTGAGGCTATCAAAGATGCTTTAAGGCTCGGTTTGGAACTTGGAGAAAGAGAGGCTAAAAGATAAAATTTAATAAATAATATTTCTTCTATTACTAGTAGTATTTGATTTTATGAAAAAAAAACATGATTGAATCCTTAACTAAAATTACCAACTTAATTAAAATAGAACAAAGAATTCGATTAAACAAAGTATTCAGAAAATCAATAAAGAGTACTACGTAACCCCATTCTACTTAATTTTTTCTAAAATTTTTAGTTTTGTCCTCATTTGAATTTATTTCGCGTTGTTTAATTTTGCGCCTCACTTTTTTGATTTTCTGATTCCTCTCAAAGAAGTAAAAAATAAAAATTCCTTTTAACCAAAATTTTTGGAAAATAACGTAAAAAAAAGTTGAAAAATAAAAAGTGATTATTATTTTTTACTTTTCCTATTCGGAAAACCAAAAAAGTGAGACACAAAATTAACAAACGCGAAAAAAATTCAAGTAATTAAGGATAAAACTAAAAGTTATACAAAAAATTAAGTGGAATAAAAATTAAACACGAGATTTCATCTTCAACCCTAAATTAAAATATTTAGCCTCTCATAGACATAATAAACATACCATTGGAATCCATTAGAGATATAACGAAGCTTTTTTCTTTTTCTTTGGCCGCAGTCGTGGTCGTCTCCGTCAAACTCGATCTCTGGATCAAAAAAAGAGAGGGTATTGCCCTCTTTAAATAGGCACCCAATATTTTCCTGAAGAAAGGAAGGAAATTCCTTTGGCAACTCAAACACTTCCTTATTTTGTTCGGTAAAATCTCCTAAGAGATTGCCTTGCCTAAACTCAAACTCAAATTCCCTAGTAACCATTCACTTTCCAACTCTAGCTACTGGGACCCGGGGATCCAGCGGCTAAGCCGCACTGCAGGAACTAAAGTTCCCCCAAAACTACGTCGTTTTGGCGTGATGTAATCAAAACAAACGGAGCCAAGGAAATAAACCAAGAAAAAAAAAAAGAGAAAAAAAATTATGTGTTCCGTGACTACCCCTGCACAACAAACCCGTCTTCTCCATCCTCCACTCAATCCTACATTTTTCTTGCCGTCGAAGCAACTCCTCACATGCTCGAACCAGATTTGAAAAATCCACCGGATTGCCCCGCCGCCGTCCATCCGTCCGCATCATATTCTGGCGAGGATAGTCGATCGTCAAACGGTGAGCCACAGAAGACATAGAAAAAGCAGAGCATGAAGATCTATGCGACTAACTCGACGGCGGTGTCGAGGGACCACACGACGTCTCCACGATCAACGAGTTGATGAGGTTGTGAGGGGACCGGCTAGGAAAATGTTGACGGGCTGTGGGACCAGCTCGGTGGGGTGAGGTACGAGGAGACGAGCCTTGTCGGCCAAAGCAAGATCGAGGTCGTCGGAGGCGAGAAATTGAATAAAAATTTCTTTATGGAGAGGTGGGATAGGGTGGATCGGCGGAAATGGGAAACGGTACATGTGACCTTTTGTCTTATCTGCTTTGGTTTGTACCATGGGGCTTCGATCTACTTTGGTTCGTACTAAGAGCAACAACATCAGTGGAGCTAAAATGAAGTTTTCTGTAAAATAGCTACGCATTTCTTGAAAAACCATCCTGCACCAGAGCAGGCAAACCCCAAGCTAAAATACATTTTGGTGTTTTGGTTCGGTAGATTTACCTCACAACTGTAGCAATGTAAACATAAAGAAATATTCTTCTTCTTCTCTCTCCTCCCTATCACTCTCTCATTCTCTCTGTTCCCCTCTCTCTCTCTTTCTTTTAGTATATTTTATAAGAATAAATAGGTATAATAGAGAAGATTGGTGTGAGATTGAGAGAAATTTGAGTAGGTAAAATAGAAAAAGTAGATTATTGGGTAGGTAAAATACATTTCATTGATAAACTTGCTCTAAGGCAATAGCGTATAGATGCTAATCTTTTTCATAATCTCATGAAGTTCTAGTTTCTTGATCATTTGTTAGAATTAGTAGTAAAATTCAGTGATTGTCGTCTGATCATTTGTTTTCTCATCATGTGTTCTGAAATTCAGGAAAGCTAGTGAAATTCAAATATTCTAAAGATAGTAAAATTCACGACCAGAGGGGTTTGCAAGCTGTTTTTTTTTTTTTTTAAATAGAAAATTAGTTTTTTCAAAATTAGTGAAATTCACAAGATAAAATCTACACCCAGTGATTTAGTGAATTTTAAAATCTAGCAAAAATTTGTGAAATTTGAAAACCAATGAAATTTCACTGAAAAAAGTCACTGGCCGGAGTGGTCGCTGAAATTAGTGAAATTTGAGAAGTAGTAAATTTCACTAATTTTTTGAAGTGGCGAAATTTCGCTGAAAAACGTCACCGGCCGGAGTGGTCACCAATCGGAAGTAGTTGTGAGGTGGGAGGGGGTGATGAAAATTTTGAAAAGATAATAAAGTGTGTAATTATATTTAGTTAAGGGTAAAAGGGTAATCTTCATATGAGGTTATCCTTAGTGGTAAATAAAAATTGAGTTCATCCTTAATAAGAATTAAGTCTTGATTTTCTAGACCCATAGATAATTTTCTGCAAAAAGGATCAACTTTGCGCTTTTTAAATTCAATGGCCAAAACATAAGTAGTCAACTTTTTTCTGCAAATAAATAATTCAGTGTAAATGAACAAAAACGTCTTAATCATATCAATTAAGCATAATTAAGAACCCACAATCATTACAAGAAAATATATAAGAGGTGACGAAAAATTTTCTTCCTCGACGGTCAACTTTCATCACTGAATGTTTGACGCAAAAGGCCTTGATGACCGAAAAAAGTACTCGTCGCCCATTTTAATTTCATTTTGGCCACAGATTTTTCATTGCCTATTTGGCCTAATTTGTGACAAAAAAATTTTGTCCCCCATTTTTTCTTTTGGCGACAAATTTTTTCATCGCCTATTTGGCTAATTAATTGGCGATAGAAAAAAAATTCGTTGCCAAACTTCAAAAGTTTAAAACACGGAAAATCCCCTTAAGGTATTTGTTGCCACTGGGCTACGTCACGCCATAGTTCTTATAAAAGTACGGAAATATTTAGTATATATACCTTTTGTGATCCTGTTTTCCAAAAACATAGTATATTGCCTTCTTTTTTTTTTATAAGTCCTCTTGTCTTTTTGTTTCCTTAAAAAAGGTACACGATAATTTTTAATTTGCTTCTGTTTTGTTTTATTCTTTTTTCGATTCCTTTGATTAATAAAAGTAGATGCTATTGAGATTATTTTTTTCCTTTTTGGAGGCCCCAAACATGATAGCTCAGTATTGTCGCGAAATAATCGAAATTCATCTATATTCAAACTTGGGTTTGAAAAAAAGAATAAATTGACCCGTAAAAAATTGATTACTATGTCTCTTTTGGTCTTTTCTTTTCGTTTCATTGGTCTATATAGGTCTATGGGAATTTCATTATAGAAATTGTGTGTGGTCTTTAGGCTCTGTAAACGTGAAGTTAAAGTTAATAACACTCTCAGTGGTCCATGGAATTGGCGATAAAAAATTGAAGAAAAGAGAAACAATAAGGCGCTTAAAAAACAAAAGAAACAATAAGGCGCTAAAAAAAAAAAAAAAAGAAACAATAAGGAGCTAAAAGTACGTTAGTAGTAAAGATAAATTAAAGGCAGGCAAGTTAGTTAATAAATGGTTTTTTTTTTTTTTAAATGTGAGAACTTGTATTTAACTGTGAGGCAAAAACCTACACAACAGAGAGGAACTCCTTCAAAGCAAATGGGCGTCCACCGACCAGACAAACCATTAGAGAAGGCAATCAGAGCACAGTATGTGTAACCCTATTTTAAACTCGCCTAGCGAGATCAGATTCGTAGAAAATAAAACAATACCAAACACATGACCAACAAACCACCGGACTAAATCCGGACATAAACTGGACTAAAATCTAGATAGAAACCGGACTAAATTTGAACAAAAAAAAAAAAAACACTCACCTCCATCATTGAGCAACCCTTCTCTTGCCTAACCCCCTACCGATCAAGCTCCCAAGTCATCGACCCATGAAGCAACCAGCGACCACGCAACTGCAAACCCAGAAGCGGAGCGACAGCAAACAACAAGCAGTTTTGGTGGAGAAGGGGAAAGGGAAACCAAATTTGAAGGCAAAAATTGATCCCTCCCCTTCCGCCGCCCATATTTATTTGTTAATGAATGGTTAACAAATAGATTATAGATGAGGAAAAATTATGTATATTATTTACCCAAAAAATGGAAAATGTAGGGGTGTGATTTTCCAGTAGAGCTTTTTGGTTTTTTTTCTTTTCTCCATTGTTTTTTAAGTGAAATTATGATTAAAAAAATTAAGTACTCCAATTTTTAATCCATTTGAACCGGTACGAAGATTTTATTTTTCTAAACATTTATCCTTAAAAGTCATAATTAATTTTTGGCTCTAAGACTTTCAATGAGAACCCTAAGAGAGCAGTAAAACCAAATAATTAAATGGAGAGTAGATTGTCGACGAAAAAAAAATTGTGTAACAAAATCGGCAAGAAAATTGCAAATTCGTCGCCAATATGCAATGGTTTACGACGAAATTATAATTTCGTCACCAATCTAGCTATCTATCTTCTATCTATATCCTATGGAAATCTAATTGAAGCCAAAAGCCACTCAACCCTCAATTTTAAATTTTTAGAATTTAGAATTTGTTTTTTTTTTTTTTAAATGAGATAGAGGGGGGGGGGGTGGGGGTTGCGGGGGGGGCGGTTGTGGAATATAGGGAAGGGTTGGGAGTGATTTTAGGAGGAAGAGTAGAGTTAAGTATTAAATAAGTAATGATAAATAAAAATATACTTTTAGTTTTTGTCTTCTTGAAAATCTATATCGATATTTTTTTTCCTAAGTTATATCTGCTATTGGTCAAAGTTGTGTTTGTTCAACGTACGAGACAAACCTATACCGATGAGTTTAAAAAAAAAAATTTTGCGAAAATTTCTTTTATATTCTTTGACTTTGACTAAAAATTCATTTTGATCCTTCATCTTTCAATTTCGGCATAAAAATACTTCGACTTTTCAATTTTTTTCAATGTCATCCTTTACAAGGAATCCGTTTTCTTTGAGTCCTGCTATAGGGAATGATGGCCGCCTCCGGCCACCGGACGACTGATCCGAGCCGTCCAAAAATTCTAAAAAAAAAAAACCAAGGGGGCTTACGCGGGAATTAACAATATCCAATGTGTGTAGGATGCTTGATTCAAACACCCTATTTTTTGTGTGTGTGTATATATATATATATATATATATATCCCTAAAGGATGACATTGAAAAAGGATTGAAAAGTCGAAGTATTTTTATGCTGAAATTGAAAGATGAATGACCAAAATGAATTTTTGGTCAAAGTCGAAGGGATATAAGAGAAATTTTTTCTTTTTTTTTTTTATCAATCAAAGTTGTGTTGGTTCGACGCACGAGACAATAAAAAATTCACATTGACGTTTTTTTTTATCAACTAGCGGTGTGCCCATTTGTACACAAAAACAAAAATCAATCAATACTCTATGCAAATGTAGTTGAAGTCAAAAGTCTCTCAACCCTCAATTCTAATTAAATTCCTAGAATTTTGAGTTTAAAAAAAAAATGAGAGAGAGATGTGGAGGTTGAATATGGAGGCAAAATTATTCTATACCCTTGGGACACAATCACGTAGTGCTCCAAATTATTTTGCACACGCATATGTTTTTCAATACATAAAATGAGACTAATATTGCTAGCGTGCATATATCGATCAACAATCAAGGGGCTGGAAAAAATTTTAAATCATATTTTTTTATTAACTAGCATTAATTGTACCCGTTCGATACACGGGGCAATATATTTTTTTATCCCGTGTATTGAACCGGTACAAACGCTAGTGTGTCCTATTTGCGATGAAAACGAATTTTGTCACTATTTTTGTCACCTATTACTTGATTTCTTGTAATGAATATGCGATATAGCCATTTAGGGATTCTCTACATGTCAATATTTTGTATTCATCAAACACTATTACATATTTCCTCCATCCCAATTTAAGTATCCACTACGGTTCTGCGTGACATTTTCAATGACTTATATCTCTAAACATATATTATGTTATATATTTTTAAAGTCATTATTTTATATAAATAATTGAGATCTATCAAATAAGATCCATATTATATATTTTTAGTAATATACATTGAGAGATATACACAATTAAAAATAACACGCAAAATCATAGTGACTTGAACACTTAAATTAAGACGGAGAAAGTACAAACTATCGATCGGTGTTCATAACACCGCAACCCTCTCTCTATCCAAGAGAAGGAGAGTGCGTGTGAGACAGAGAGATACGGGGGGAACGATGAGAGAGAGGCTTGAAGTTTTATGAACACCAATATATAGTATGTATGTAGTGGTTTTCATGCAAGTATATGAGAGTTTGTGGTGCCAATATAATACAAGTTTATGAAATATGTTGTATGCCATGATTTATATAGAAATTGTTTGTGGTCCACTGCAATCCAAAATTCCGATATGTAGATTTCCGGCATCATTTATGAGTTTTTGTGGTTGTAAATAAAAGACCTAGTGGTTCAATTACACTCCAAAGTTGCTTTTTTGAATTGTGAAACAATAATGCTAGAGACACATCAATTTGTTATAAGAGCATCAACAGTGGAATAAGCAAATATGAATAATCAAAATATGTCACATTAGATTTTGATTATCCATTTAGAGGTTACTAAAATTAGCAATGTCAAATCCCACATTGGTTATTTTTTGCCCATAATCAAAACCAATGGGCCCTCCAAACTTTTTCCCTTTATTTTACGCATATTTTTTAAAAAAGCTATTTTTGAAGGAAAAAAATAGTTTATGTTAGAAATAGTTCCAAAAAAAATAGTTTTTCAAAAAACACACACTTTGTTCACTTAAAAACTGTAAATACAATTTTGAAAGAATATATTGTATTTACACAAATAGTTTTGAAATTTTAAAACTATACATACAGTTTTCTATAAAAGAGTTTTGAAATTTCAAAAACAGTTTTTTGAAAAGTACACTTTATTTACTTACAATTTTTAAAATTTTTGAAAAATTTGTTTTTTTGTAAAAAAAAGTTTCTGAAAAAACAATTTTTTTTTGAAAGTTACAGTTTTTTTAAATTATTTTTTAAAAACATTGTTGAGAGAGAGAGAGAGAGAGAGAGAGAGAGAATGTTTTTGGGTAATGTTGGTGTACTTGATTGAGAGATAAAATTTGGTTAATGACAAAATATTGCTAACTTTGATTATTGAAAAGCCAAAATTTGATGAGTTGTTAAGAGGTTGCTAGATTTGGTTATTCTAGTGTAAGCACTTTTTTAATCCAACATTGCTAACTTTAACAATTTTTTGTTTTGCTTATTCCACTGTGGATGCTCTAACACCTCAATCACACTCCTCTCACATACACATGCATGTGGGTTTCATTCCACATGCATGTATGTGAGAGAGGGTGTGGTTAGGGTGTGACAAATTAATGTATTCCTAATAATAAAAATACTTTGAACATTTATGAATATTAGTAGCTTTATTGATAACTTATTGTGCTTATATTTACCTTTTGTAATGGTCCAAAAAATATATATGAGTGGATGTGGACCCGGTTATGACTTCTAATGGCCATGGATGAGTGGATGAGGGCTTATATAGTACGTAGTATTAATTAGCCACAATAAATAGTCCATATGGTAAATTATTTATGAGATCATCTGGACTACGTAGCCTTTTTTTATTCTAAATATGAGAATTTATGGTGTGAAATACAGATTCGTAAACTTATATTGTAGGCTGTAGAGTTCATGAATTCTCTTTTACATATGTGCAAATTACATGAATTTTTGGGGTTGAGTAATATTTTATTAGGGTAACCTGTTAATTAATTGGTTCATCAACCGGTCACCTTTTGACGACGTGGTGCAATCTGGACTCCCTAATGGGTGCAAATGGAGTGTTCTTTTTTTTGAGGTGAGTACTGGAGATTTTTCACATCTCAACTCACCCGGCCAGTTGGGTTCTCTTCCTTCATTTTGATGCCTGCTCATTTTTCCTTTAATCTTTGGACTCTTTTTTTTTTTTTTTTTTTCTTTTGGTAAGTAATCTTTGTACTTTACATTTAAAGAGTAATAATTTTGTTTTTTTGACTGTCCGAAAAAAAGTATATACTGATTTTGGTTTTTGTTTGCGAATATTGATGAGATGTGGATTCCGGCACCCGTGATATATATAGATCGAGTGGCAAGCTAAGCTCCCGGCCGTATGCCACTGTAACAGAGTACTTAATTATTTATCTTTTGGTCCTGAAGTACTAGAAATTAATTATTTACTCCATGCATGCATGTAAATCAAGGACTTCATGGGGCTAAGCTTTACTGTATTTATTTTTTAACAAAAAAACAAAATAGGAAGGCGAACGAAGCGATATTACCGGGTCAAACCCAAAAAAATGAAGGGGCGTCATTGATCCAGTGAAAAAATACGTGGACGTACGGTGATCCGTAAACCCTCCGCCACTAATGTCAAAATTCTCTCTCTCTCTCTCAAAGGGATAACGCGCGCGTTTACTTAATTATGACCCATGTGCCTAAACTACTACTAACAAAAGTAACCGCCAAGGCACATATATTCTTAATTACCAGGACATTAGTACTTCACTTTCTATATTAATTCACTCAAATACTAACACCTACCTATATATATTTTTTTTCTTTCCTTTTTCCTTTTTTACAATATTTAACTCTGGGTTTATATACTATAGAATCGGGGAGGTTCAGAAACAAAGTAGTAATTAAGTCTGGTAAACTTTGATTTGCACTTTCCGTAAAATTAAGTAATATCAAAAGTAGAATATTGTTATACTCATACATATTAGAGATATATCACTTTTTTCATTAACATAGAGCGTGAAAACAAGCGTCCATGAAAATATGTGAAATTAGCATCTATAAAAAAAAAAAAATTGGAACATAAGATGTGAACCTCATGATCATGTAACAATTCAATTTAAGAAAATTCACTAACTGTCAAATTTTTTTTAAAGAGTTATATATAGACCATGGTTGTTGGATTAATTGCGATATCTCAATGTCTTTTAATAGACTGAGCGGTCCACCATCTCATCTATATAGTGCATGTCAATGCCACATGAATGACCTCTTGTAATGATCCTTTCAATCTATCTTCCAGCCCAAGTGTGCAGAATATGAATGAATCAAATCAGATTTTTTTTTTTTTTGAACAGGAATCAAATCAGATTAATCTAACTACTTTTATAAATGAGCTGACACCGGAATTGAACTTTTTTGGAATTTTAGAAGGCCCGACTATTCAATCCACTTTAAAGGAGTTAATAAGAAAGCCCAATCCAATACTAGTAAGGAAAAATGACGGCTAAAGACGTGTTTTGATAATTAATACATACTAAGGACATTTTCAGTATTAACAAATGTTCTTAGCTTGTTCTTGGCGGATATTAATTATCAAAACACGTCCTGAGCCGTCATTTTCCCTACTAGTAATGTTGTGTACAATTAAGACAAAACTTATCTACGTACACTGGATAGTGTAGCTGCTTAGGTTTAATACATGGGGTTGTTTACACCATTTTCGGTCAAATTCTAAAAAAAGAATTTGTTAATAGATTAGTGGCCCAAAATAACAATATGGGTCTTGATTGAATTAGGCCTTTAGTCGAATATACAGTGGACCTATTCTTAAGCTTGTTAGGCCTATTGGAGTTAAAGTCCAAATTAGGTTCAGGCCTTGGCCCTGACCAATGAAGCCCACGGTTTATCCAAATTACATTTCAATTATCTTTCAACTATTTTTATCTTTCAGTCCCCGACTAATTAAGCCGACGACTTACTCAAATTATCCTTCAATTATCTTTACTTTCCATTCCAGCAAAGTTTGTACTCAATCTAACCAAGCCTAGATTTTATTTCATTTCCTTGTACCTATTTATTTTGTTAAACCGTTAGCAAAGTTCATTTACCTTATCGTTCAGTCTTGTTTTCTTTTCTTTCCATTTTTTACATTGTTGGGAAATACTATGTCTTTATCCCGCAAAGGCAAACCACAAATCACATACGGCCTCACCGTTTAGGTCACACACAATTGCTCCAGAAGAAGTCAGCTTTAAAACATTCAGGCCTTAGACACGAAATTGAACTGCAATCCAGTTCTGACACGCCCACATTGGGCTTAGAACTGATCGACTCTCGGTTCCTAGGCCAATTTTTATTTTTTGTGGAAAAAACAGGAGTGGATTAAAACTAGAATATAAAATTAGGAATAATGTCGGGAATCCAAGAAAAATGTCGCATTTCTGATTTTCTTTGTACACCTAAGTAAGAGAAAACGTACATTACTTGCTCTGAATTTGTCCTTTTTCCTATCTTTTTTGTTAGCATCTTTGGCCCCATTTGATAACCATATTAGCTCTTGGAATTGGATTACCAATCCCATGGAACTACTAATATTGTGTTTGGTAATCCAAAATGAGTTAGAACTATTAATCTTAGGACTAACAAGGTGGATATTAGGGGATATTTACAATACCCTGGGGGATGGTATTAATAGTCCAGTCTCAACCAATTCTCATTATTAATTCCTTCTATCAATTCAATCCTATTATTTAATCTCATCTCAAACAAACATGATATTAATAATCTCATTATCCAATCTCATCTCAAACAAATATACTCATTATTAATTAATTCTCATTACCAATCGCAATCCTAATCTCATTTCTTTACGAATCTCACTCATCTATCACTGTTATCAAACGAGGTCTTTGTCCTTACATATCCGTATAATTTTTTTATTTATTTTTTTGACCCGAAGTAAAGGGAAAAAAAAAACCAAAAAAACAAAGAAATTAAAAAGGAAAGGTAACGGTTGTTAATTTGAGAGTTAAGATATTATTGTATAAAAATCAACCGCCACTGGCCATATCAAAGGACCGTGTAACCGAACGTATCCTAAAAAATGTAACATTTATAAACCCTAGATACAATATAAGTATTCCACGTGTCCTCCTAATTATTAGGAGTTTGTTACTCCATCCCTAGCTTTATCACACCTCATTCCTCTCAGTAACTCCCCACCACGCCCCTCTCTCTCTCTCTCTCTCTCTCTCTCTCTCGGTCCACTGTCATTCAAACCAACAAAAAGGACAGTAGTATCCATCTTCCAACAGGTATCTCTCTCTCTCTCTCGGACCCCTCTTATCTCTCATGTTTAACTAACTGCTCGATCAATCTCTCTCTACTTATGACATGCATGATTTGATAAAAGTTTTACTGTTTTGTAGGATTACTTACTACTCCCATGGCTCTTAGCGTTTACAATTCCAACTGGGCCCCGCTACAACATCTCAATTTCCCTCCAGAGATAACAAATGCTGCCTGCCCACCACAATCACTACCAGAGCTAGACATGGAGCTTCTTGCCTTCCAACATCATTTATTTTACCCAGACTACCCTTGCAGTACCTCCATTGATCCAGTAGTACTCTTTCATCACCCCTCCAATTCTGACTTAAATATACTTCCCTGCTTAGCCCTACCACCACCACTTGACAACTCCATTCCTCCTCAACCATTCCAATACCCGTACCAGTACCCGAAGCGCCAAAAGTGTTACGAAGACGAGTACTACGACTACTGCTACTATCCGGAGGAGGAATTAATGCCGAGCTTGAAGCCCGATTGCTTCCTTGCGAATCCACCTCTGCTGATACCAGAATTCTCGTTGCCGGAGATTTATGGCCCCGTAGTGCCGGCTTTCGGTTACGGGGGTTGTGGTGATCAGGAGGCTAGTGGTGTTGGTGGAGGAGGAGGAGGGAGCTTGTCGGCGCAGAGTATAGCGGCTAGGCAGAGGAGGAGGAAGATAACAGACAAGACACAAGAGCTGGGGAAGCTTATTCCTGGTGGACACAAGATGAACACTGCTGAGATGTTTCATGCTGCTTCCAAGTATATCAAGTGTTTGCAGGCCCAAGTTGGCATTCTGGAATTCATGGGGTCCGCTCAGGTCACTCTCTTTATTCACTCTTTAATTCCCCTCTAACGCGCATGTCCCAATCTTACATTTAGTAAAAATTTATGATACATGCATGTGTCATCATAAATTCATAGACAAAATTAGAAAATTAATAAAAGTGTGAGTCGGCTTCGTTACTGTTGTTGCACCAAATTAAAGAGGTGTTCCCTTCAAAATAGTACCGTAGCTAGTAACAATAGATAAGTAGAATGTTGATACGACTTCGATGACAAGTAGTTATGTTGAAAAATCATACATATATAATTATAATCGGCTAGAATATATATATATATATGTCATTATGTTAAACTGATTCATGATATTGTTATGTTAAAAATTAACTACTACTGTAGTAGTAATAATTAGGCTGGCTTATATAATATGCATATATGCATGCGTGTATTGTGGATGTGCAGGAAAATCATGAAGAATCACTTCTGCACACTCGAGAACTCCAAGCACTTGCATCATCTCCAAGCATTCAAGAAAAGTTGTACTCATCAGACAAGTGTTTGGTTCCCAAACAATTCATCGGAACGCTAGCAAATTACCCTGACCTCCAGTCCAACGCTTTGATCTCAACCGAGCTTCATCAGTTAATGCTGCGAACTAGTAGTGGCTGAAATAAAAGAAAAGCAGAATGTTGTTTTTGTTGAATTTATTTATTTATTTTTTTCTCCTTTTCTAGCATTTTTTGTTGTATTCTTTTTCTTTTCTTTTTTTAGTTCAAGGTAGCTGTTTATGTATCCCAATATTTTCCTTGTAAATTTCTCTTTCAAGGAATGGAATTGGTTACCATTTTTGAAACTGAGGAATCTGGATTTCCTAAATCCCAATATAATTTTAGCGCAAAAGGGCTTGTAGCCCAATGTCATTTCATCACAGGCCTCTTCATGTGAAAGGCGAGGGTTCAATTCTCGAGCACGAGTGCTTAGTGTGGTGATTGATATTTGATGCCCTTTGGAATGGGACCCGGGGACCCTGCCTAGCGGCACCTCTGCCGAGCGGGTGCAAAGCGGTCAATCCGGCCGTTCATCTCAAAATCGACAGCCCAGATCATAACATCTTTTCCTTTTCCTTTCCTTTTTTTTTGTAATCCATTCGGTACCTTTGCAGCCGGGCTGTCCAAAACACTATTGGACGGCCGAGATGCGCTTGGCACCCCTGCCAAGCACCCTTGCTTGGCAGGGTCTCCCAATCCCTTTGGAATTGCCCTACTCCTATACCGCTTAGCAGTACCCCTTCTCTATTTCCGTTGAAATAGGATAGACATTCATCGAGTGACAAGGAAAAAAAAAAAAAAATTAGCTGTGAAGTTGGAGAAAACATAGCTGGAAGAATATTGAGTGGAAATTATTCAATTCCTTACTACTACTAAAACAGAAAAACAGTGGGTAGTTAAATTTTTTTTAAAAAAAAAAAGAAAAGAAAAGAAATTGGCACAATGTAAACCGAAATTTTAGGCGGATAATTATGAATTCTTCAACTGCATAACCGAAGGCTTCACAAAACCATTTTGTTTCGTCATCACAAACCATTTTGTTTGGACATCCAAAAATTCAACTACTTCTCTGAAACCAGAAACCTTCACAAACTTCTCTCTATGGCCTCCTCCTCCTCCATTTCTGCAATCTCTCTCCTCGTCTTCACCCTCCTCTCTCTCTCCTGTCCCCTCCTGACCCTCTCTGCCTCAGTCATCGAAGATCTCAACAACTTACACCCACCACCAGACTTCAACACCACAGTCTCGAACAACTGCAAAACCGACCCTTCTCTCAGATACTGCATCAACTTCACTCCATTATCCCTCCCAGAAATCTTCAAATTCACCATTGTTGCAAGCCACTTATGCAGCGAGTCTAAAAATCCCAACTGCATCGATTCTTTCCCCGAAATCAACCTTCAAAATCGACCCAAAATCGCCCCGCTTTACTTGTCTTTCGACTTCTTTTGGAAATACTGTCCCTTAACAGTTTCCTCCATTGATCTTTCCAATAACTCTTTGAAGGGTAATTTCCCATCTGATATTTTCTACTGCTCACAAATCCAGTCTCTTGATTTGAGCCAAAATCATTTTTCGGGGGAAATTCCGATACAGAACTTCTCTGTTTTAACTAACCTCACGTTTCTTAATCTCTCGTACAATTCCTTTTTGGAGAGTGAAATTTCGGACTCTGACCAGTTATTCAAACGGTTTAATTCTTCGAGTTTTATGCATTCCGGCATAATCCCAGATAAAGAAAAGTTCAAAATCAAGGCTCTACTGTTCCTAATTGTTTTTCCAATTTTTGTACTTTTACTTGTGATTTTCCACTGGTGGATTTGCTTTTCCCGGCCAGATTTTCTACCTAAACTCCTTAGAAGAAAGCACAAGTTCACCCCATCAATGCTAAAGGCTGCGACCAATGGGTTTTCGAAGAAGAATCTGGTGGCGAAAAGCGAGGGTATTCGTATCTACAAAGGGGTGTTGAGAGATGGAACTGAAATCAGAATTGAGACTTACTTGGATAACAACAAAATTTCAAGAGAAAAGAGAAGAGATTTTGTTGAAGAATGTAAGGTTCTTGTTAAATTATGTCACAAGAATTTGGTTCAAGTATTGGGTTGGTGTGATAATAGGAGATTAAGGGCTGTAGTTACTGAATGGATCGAAGGAGAGAGTGTGGAAATGTGGGTATCAAGAGTAGATCCCCCATGGAAGCATAGAGTGAAGGTTTTGATGAGAGTAGTGGAAGGGATGAGGTATTTGCAGGAGGAATGGCCTGAAGTTGGATACAAGTTGAAGAGTAGTAATATTTTGTTAGGCGAGGAGCGAGAGCCATTGATTTCAAGATTCCGAGTTGAAGATCAGAGCAGCTGCAGCAAGAGTCTGTCAAACTCTCTTGTCTGTGTTGTGGTCATTTTTATTCTGCAAATGCTGAGTTTGAATTTGAATCTTAGTTTCGTGAAAGCTAGAGAAAGGAAAATGAAAATAACAGAAGTTACTTGTACTACTTATTTCTCTCTTCCTTTTTCACCATTGTGAGAGATGTAGCCAAATCCATTCTCTTCATTTCTCATGATCGGACCCACCAAAAGTATACATTCGACGTTTTATTAAGGAAAGGAAATATAGGACAACATTTGTATTACTAGAGCAGGATTGGGAATTATAGGATGTTGTCTCTCTATGCCAAACTTTGTTTGACATTGCCACATTTGATACTAAACACTAGATATGCTTTTATTTACTTTTAGATCTCATTTCAAATATCTTGCATTCTTTGCTGCAGAAGTCTACAAGTTTGGAGTCTTGCTCTTGGAGATGGTAACAAACAGAAGCCCTCGACAAGGATTTGAAAGGGGAGAAGCCGGTTTTGTCGACTGGGTGAGAATGCATTATCCCGATAATCTGATCGATGACAAAAGGAAAAGGAAGGCAGGCACGCTTGATCAAGCTACTCAGGTGATAGAACTAGGGTTAATGTGCACTGATCTGTCAAGAGGAATGCAGCCGAACCTGGATCAGATGTTTGACAATCTAACTGCATTCTATAACTCAATTCTTGCTTCGGCCTCTTCATACCGGAAGAGGGTGCACGGAGATAGAGCAACTAGACCCCTTCACGTCCAATCAGGATAAAGCTGTACTGTCACAAATACTGTACGATACATGCAAATATTTTTGTATGCATTTAATTTCTTATGCATGTACTTAATGAATCTGCATATTAATGATTAGTACAGTGTCAACTTCACTATGGACCAATACTCTTTAGAGCATCTCCAATCCTACAACCTCCCTTCCTCTAGTTTGGAGGATCAAAATATTATTTTATATTAAAAAAATGATTTTAAAGAATTTTACTATTCCTATTAACTCCAATCCACACATCTCTATTTTTACCTCTATTTTGAATTTATTGCTGCTGGTAGTTGAGAAATGAGGACCAGCCATGTCTTTCATATTTATTGCTGATAGTTGAGAACCAAACTCAGTCTCTCCAACCCAATATATTCTATTTTTGCCTCCATTCCTCCATAAATTTTTTATCCTCCAAATATGGAGGATCAAAACCAATCCTCCAAAATAGACGCAAATATAGAGGATGGGTTGAATTGATTAATTCCTCTAAAATGGAGGAATGGGGAGAGATTTGGAAATATAGAATATGGATTGGAGATGCTCTAATGATTTTAGAAAACTACTGTTTCAATAGGAGATTTTGGCATTGACTTTAATAAGAAAATCTTCAAGAATTTGCCAAAAAAACCTCTAGTTTGTCTGGTAAGAAAGGTATCAGCAAGTTCAGTTTGTGTAGTACAGTTCTTCATACCACTCAAGTGAGGAACTAAATAACAGGCTTTATCCTGTCGCAGGAATCTTGAGGTGAATGAAAATGTGATTCTGAGTGCTCTTGATCTATTGTTAGAACAGATGAAATGAAACTCATTGAACAAAACTTTTCAAGTATGAACTTAGCATTGCTTTGAAACACAGCCAAACAGTTGCATTCAAAAGAATGAGAGGCAGAATAAAGCTTGGGAGTGAACTACAGATATGGCTGACAAGCTTGATAGTGTACAAATCCCAACAAAACCATAGAAAATACAACCTCACTGTTCAGCAGTGATAAAATTTTGTGGTGTGTCAGAATGCCATTCCTAATTTTCATGCTTGTTTAAGTTACACAACTAATGACAAAAGAATACAAATGTTACACAAAAATAAAAAGAACCTACACAACCGTCTAAATGGAGAACTGATTTGAGTTTGCATGGACATGCCTCACCTGATGATGCCTGGTCCATTGGTTTGCACTTTAGGTCTAGTCCGATTTACCCTCTTTGGCAGATCAGGAGTTAATGCATATATCTTCACTTGAAATAATTCCTCAGGAAATCCCTTCTGATCCTGAATAGAAAATAACATGATACAAAGTAAAGAGATACACAAGGTATTTTACACAAGTAACCGTGGAGCAGATGAAAAGTAGCCAATGAATGTTTAGAAACGACTACAGCAAAAAGTGGCAACCCTCCGATTAACCTAAGAAGCCTCTACTGGCCTTCCATATCCATGTCTGACTCATGGATGGCCCAAAGAGGAGTTGGTTGTGATGTGAGATGTGATCGGTGGTCTTGTGAAGGGGTGGGTGCTGAGAAAGGTGGGTTAAAGATGGGAGATAAGTTGAGAATCAGTGAGAAATATATACATTTGGCGTGGTTGAGAAATGGGGGGGTTTGCGAATTGACAATTACTCCAATGTGATCATTACAACCCATTTGAACTCTAGTAGCATCCAAGTGAATTTCAATCTTTAGTGTCTACTTTTACTAGGAAGTGTTTGTCAGCTAGTCGAAACCTAAATAGGAAATGGGCTAGTAAAACCCTTTTTTTAACGGTCCACATGGCGAAGCATGCACAAATTAAAGCTTTGAGCATACCTTTGATTTGTAAATATGCAATCTACATCGATCAAAGAGCTCCTTGAAGTACAAGTCTGACCTGGTAATGCTTCGGTCTTCTTTATCCAATACAAATCCTAAACATCACGTGACAAGCAGTTTAGCAAATAGCCAACTTTTCAAAACTTTCAATTACCACACCATACAAGCAAGGTTAGGCCCAACTGAAAAATGAATAGGCCATTTTTTATACTGAAAGGATACTCCATATCACAAAGAGTTAATTGACCATAGAAGTCCAAGGATAAGTAAGATAACAAGGAATGAGATATTATTTAGGTTAATAGTGGGAGACTTAAATAAGTTACCAGTTCTTGCAATGTTCTCCTTCAGCACAAAGAGTCCACCAGGTTTCAGGCCATCCTAGAAGTGACAAGTTATTGCAAATTAGAATTCACCACAGAAAAACGTTAAACCAAATCTTTCCATACGGAAAATCTATCATACAGATATGTCGCATAAAATCATTCTGTAAGAAATGTGAGCATGACACGGATAAGCCTTGTCTCTTGCTAAGAAGGACACTGGTTCTCTGGGATCTTAAGCTCCAAGAATCATGAATGGGATACTATTCCGAAACAATGGGAAAAAAAAAAATTTGGTGCAATTGCTAGACAAGGCAATAAAGGTCAAAAACCAAAGAATCCCTTCTGTACAAAGCTTGCATCAAAAAGTACTGAATAGAAGTGACAAAACATTAGACAAATGAATGTTAACAACTTAAAACAGAGGTTAATAATTGACGAGGGGTTTCTTTGGTGAGCTCCAGCAGTGGTGGACAATTTTGAATTCTAAGCCACGCATCAAGTTTCTAGCACAGGACAAGCAAGCCAGAAAAAATTAATACATTGCATCGAGGCCAAGAAGACATGCAAAAAAAACTCTTGAAAATAGGAGGATTTTTATGCCGATCTCATTAGTTGCAAGACAGTGTAAAAGAATAGGAACAACACTGGCTGTAGGTGTATCCACAAGCCCAACATCAGTGCCAGTACTTCAGGTGAAAGAAACGATACAGCTAGAAACAGTCCTTTGCAGTCATCTGGGTTTAAACTTAACAAGTACCATTCCAGCCTCAGGGAAATAAAACACAAAGAAATTATCAGGTTGAAAGCTGCATCAATATAATAGTCAAGGGCTTTCCAAAACCCATAAAATACAGTTTTCACTTTTTTGTGTCAACAAATGACAAAAAACAAAAATAGATACACTACTAAAGCTTACAAAGTCCAATGAGTAATATAAATTCCTAGCTACAATTGATACGACAGGTATGAAAGATACTCCACCTTTGCTCGCTTAAAAAATGACACAAAATCATCATCAGTGAGATGCCCAATACACCACTGAATCCATATAACATCATATCTTCCATCAGCTGGAGTAAATTCCTAAAACAGTAAAAGATTTCATTTTACGAAATAAATGAGCTTAAAGCCAAAAAAAAATAAAATAACGTGACTTCAGGAAATAATTGTAAAAGTAAATCTGTTCATCATCAATGAAAGTTACTCCACATGATGAACCAACGTAATCAACGAAAAAATTACATAAGTATCGTACCAGACCCATAACCAGGTGACAAAAGACAAGTGGCCACTCTAGCACTGGATTATGAGTTTTATTCTCCTTGAGATGAGGTCAACAACCATGGTTTGAATTCGAGCATATATTCTGGAAAATGCCATCTTAGGAGCATGTTAACAATTAGCTGCAGGAATCTACTATTGGAGGCTGCTCTATAACCAGAATTCTGAGATTCACAGGAAGTATCTAGTCTACATCTCACCCTGTCATGTTTAATCCCCGCTCTCAAATATAGTAAAACCTCGTGAAAATTGTATCTCTTACACCTAACAAGTAAGAAAATCAGTAACAGACTAATAGCCATTAGATTATACAAACAAGTTAACTTAGTATATCATAAGACTTGTATTTACAACAGTGACAATGAAACCATTAAGAATGAAACAATGAATGAGAATTCAACGCCAAAAAAATAGACAATATGGTGATCATTGACAATGAAAACCGACAAAATGTAGTGATGTTTCTGTTACAGATATAGAGTAATCCAAGCATAGTACCTGAAGGGGGACACAATAAAAATTGGCGGCCTTGTGGGAGTCTAATACGATGAGGTTGTCAGGAGACAAATTTTCACGGGCAGCTTCCAGGAAATGAGATACAGGCTCAAGAAGATCAACCTGAATGAGAAAAGCCATCTTAGACATTAATTAACCTGGGAGGAAATGCTTTTACCAAATTCAAAATATTCAAAATTTTCTCTATTCGAAAAATGCTGGTGTAATCTCTGTTACAATTGTATAGCACAGTTCTTATCATTTTAGGTAATGCTGATAATACCAATGAGAGGATTCAATCACCTCACAGTGCTCACACTAATAGGACTTTCATAAAGCCATGCATTCAGAAGGCGACACATATGCATAAAAAAGTAACTAGATTAAAATTAACCTTGGGCAGTTGTTTTCAGAATCAGTGTTAAAGAACACTTCAAAACGACTATTTCTTTACATTAAAATTGTTTCCAGAGATTCTTTCAAAGAACTTAAGAACATCTTCTCAATGTTTTCCCAAAGATGGATTGTTCTACAAAAGAATTTTACGAAACAAGTTTTGAAAACCGTCCACAAAATAAGTTTGTAAGAAGTATTCTGCAAAATGGATTATGAAAAAGCAAACCAAGCAGCCTAAGTCGCTGCTAAAAATTCATCATGTATCCAAGATAAAGTTGGTATTGTGATTCTTCAACCAGAAGTTCGGAGTTAATAGGCTAATGATGCTTAACTGGGACATGTTAATAGGCCAAAAAAGTTTAAAAGAGGCAAGATGTTGGCAAATAAACTAATTCAAACAGTTCCACTTTTGCTATTATCTTGTGCTTGACATGGAAAGGAATGAAACATTAAATTTACTATAATATGTAATAGGACATTAGGACAGGAGGAAGAGAAAATTCAGGTAGGAAGTTGAAACTAAAGCAACTTCTATTAAAATTGCATATGACATATCTGTTATACATTTGTTGCTTCTTTGGCCGAGCAAGTCTCTACCACCCCCTTTCCTTTTCTTGAATAAGTACCTCTCCGATTTTTCCCTTTTCAATTGAACATTTTCTTGAAAAAGACAAGCTAAAAGATGGTATGAATTGTTTATTACATAACTTGCCGCAACTATATAACATAACAATAATCACAATCATTACTTTACAATTAAAGATGTTAAGTTGTTAACAAAAATTGTTGCATGAAAATAAAGGGCTATCTGTATCTCATTGCAAAATGGAATGATGACTACAAGTACGCTGCAAGTCAAAAGAAGAATAGGAACTGAAGTGTTAGGAAAGCAGTATTTCTGAAGGATGCATGCAAAAAGTTTGATTAAAAGCAACAAGAAAAATAGAAGGAAAGGAAAACATCAATAAAAACTAGTTTCACCTCATTAAAGTATCTTATCAAAAGGTTCTTGGTGACCCTCCCAATGCCAGCACCACAATCTACATTAGTAGGAGATATCAGTGAGTGTATAACCAAAATATTACAAAACTAAAGCTCAACTATGCCCTTTAAGAGAACCCTAACTCAAACTTTTCCGGATTTATGACCAGGAGAATTTAGAGACTCAAAAAAAGCAACAGATACTTGAACACTGGTGAGTGGTGATAGAGAGGATGCAAGCGTGTTCCATTGAAATTCAGAAATGGGTTTCTTGTGAATCACAATTGATCTGCAGTGCTATTGTGTATGTTGTCTAAGCAGTTGTGTGCAATCGTTTCATAATATTGCTGCGTAATAAGCAAACCAGTCAGGGATTTAGCTTTCACAGGAGGCCATCTTGGGTGAGGAGCTTGTTTGAGCAAACAAGTTCTACACTCATCGTTCACCAACAATTAACCAAGAACTAGAGAGGCAAATAAGAAGATAAAAGTGATATAAGATGGGATTGAAATAAGGCAAAGTATGATCATACACAAAGAAAAGGGCTGTTTTGGGGGCTGTGAATAGCGGACGTGAATAGTGAAAGAGAAAATAAGGAGAAGGGCAATAAGAAGATAGATCTAGGCCTCACACCTAGGTCACCAAAGGCCTCACCCCTAAGGCCTCTTTAGCATCACACCAAATAATAGGATTGCATCACACAATCTTATCTTAGAAGCTTAAAGCTCTTGTAAATTCTTATTCATTCAATCATAATTCAAGCTCTTGAAATTACATCAAGAATATAGGCTCTATAACATGTGTGAATGAAAATAACTATTCCTATTCCCAAGAGGTCTAGGTAGAATGAATGTGTGAACGCACATAACTATTCCTAATCTCAAGATGGATGGGCAGGATGAATGCGTTATCTAATGGTTGCATGCATTGAATATGTGGTCAAACTTCCCTAAATGAAAAGTCACAACCTTTCATGTTCTAGCAGATGAATGAACCTAATAGATGAAAGGTCACAAAGCCTTTAAAATAGTGCATGCCTAATCAAATCCCAAGAGGGCCCTATGTCATCCAACATGTGCCAACACGGCTTGGGCCTGAGAACCATCCAATCCATAAGGCCATAACTTAAGCTTAACCGCATAAAAATATACTTCATTCCTGTCTTTCTTTTGAATAAAGGAAGGAACTATCACAATTGCTATCTTCTCAGAACAAATTTACAAGCAATTCAAATCTTATTACTGACCGAATGAAGTCATGAACACGAGCAACGATAAGTAGACACAAGTACGTAGAACGAAGTAGCCATTTTATTACCTAATGCAACAAGATGCCGGTTTCCTTCACCACTTGGAAATCGATCATCCAAAAGGGTATTGAGAAATGCTTCACTAGACTTAATATCTGGTTCATTGACATGCCCATATCCACCCAATACTCCATCCACTGATGCGTCCACACCCTTTTTGTCTCAAAAAAACAAAACAAACAGAACAAACCCCAATAAACACAATGATGACAAATGGTTCAACATAATAGTGTTTCAAAAAGCTTCTAGTAGAACAAGGTGCGTACTTCCCAAATTAAAACTGCTCATCAAGATAAAGCTACATACATACCAAGTCGCAAGAAATTCTTGGTAGCAAATAGGGTACTGCATGGTACCCTTTGCGCTCATCTGGGTCGCGTAACAATGCAATCCGACGGTCCGGATTGAAAATACAGAACAGAAATTAAGAAAAGAAAAAAAAGGAAAAGTGTGTTTCAAATCCGGACCATCGGTTGCATTGTTGGACAGTCCAGATGTGCACGATGGGTACCATGTCAGCCGTACCCTATTTGCACCCAAGAATTTCTCCCAATTCGCAGGCATATGCTTACATGTATAAGCCTATCTGTATAAGAATAGAATATGGGTTTATACGGGTTTAAATTTTAATGAGAGTCAAGGTTTCAAGGGTGCTTAGCATAGGTTTATGAGGATTTATTGAGATTCTGGGTTTAAAGGGTGCTTAGCATAGGTTTATGAGGATTTATTGAGATTCAGGGTTTAAAGGGTGCTTACTTCCCAAACTAAAACGACCCATTAACAATCTGATCTACATACATGCCAATACGCAAGAATATACTTACATGTAAATGCCAATATGTAGCAAGAATAGAACATGGATTTATAGGAGTTAAAAGAGATTCAGGGTTTCAAGGGTGCTTAGCCTACATGTATCACCAAGAATAGGATAAGGGTTTAATAAGGGTTAGGGGGTGTTAAAGGGTGCTTACTTCCCAGTAACCAACGCCTTTATGGTACCATTCGGTCTTCTTGGGGTGGTCTCCGACCTCTTCCCTCCACATCTCCTCCGCGTTGTTGAATTGCCGGCCGTCGGAATCTAACCCACCGGCCTCCATATTGACTCTCACTCTAAGTGGGTTTGTCTCCCGCCGGCAACCCTTGTGATTTCCTCTGGTATGTGAAAATGAAACCCAACTAGGGGTGAAGGAACTAGTAGCAGGGCATTTCATGTGAAAAGTCGTATAATCTTTGGGAGCATAATTTAAAATTGGAAAAAAAACCAAAATTGTCCATGGAGTTAAACGTTTGTGTCAACTTGGTCTCTCTGGTTGTAATTGGCTTGATTTATATTCTGTACTTTCCATTTTGTTTCAATTTAGTCCAATTACTAATTGCCATTAGTCCTTTTAAATAAAGAAAAAAATAAACTAATAAAGACAAAACTAAATTAATAAATCCATTTTTTCGTCTTTATTCAAAAAAATTGAATTTAGATGGTAATTTTTTATTTTTTAGGTTCCTCTCGTCATGAAAAAATAATAATCCCGAAAAAATTGATTAAAAAAACTAACAAATGCAAAAAAATTTAAATAAGGATAAAAAAATAAGCCACTTGACTTATTTAGCATAATAACCTCTGAGTTTATATAATATTCTGACTTTTGGATATGGTTCTTTATCATATTGTGACTTTTGGATCTATATCATGTTGTGACTTTTGGATCTATATCATGTTGTGACTTTTGAACATGATTCTATATGTATTTTTAGTACTATATAGAAAAATAAGGCATTTCAGTATTTGTCCACAAGTTAAACAGGTAGACAATACCAGTGGTTATGTTGCTTCATGGCTGATCATGAAAATGCTGAATTAGAGGACAACTTTTTGTAGAAAACTATAGTCAAATTTCTTTTCAGGTGCCTCCTTATCAATGGAAAATGAAAGAATGAGCTGTGTTTTGATTCAGAGGTATATTACGTAGGAATGTGCAAAAAAATCCGTCCACCCACGGGCTTAACCCGACCCGAAGGGTCTCGGGTGGGGTCCAATATGTGCTTCGGACGGATACGGGTTCATTTTCTGTTAAAAATCAGATTTTGGTTCGGGGTCCAGGTTGGTGCATTTCTTACTCGACCCGACCAATTCATAAAAATTAATTCAGTTTTTAGTCGGACCTAACCCGACATAAAGAATTGGGATCACAAACGGTTCTTACCCCTTTTCGGTTCGGTTTGCGGGTCTAAAACATTTGTTACCTTTCATGTCGGGTCGGGGTCAGGTTCGAGGGTCAAAACCGACTGCCCAACCATGCACACCCCTAATATTAGGGTAAGAGGGGAATGAGAGAATTATTGTTTTAACCCCCCAAAAAGGGGGCCATTTGATTTTGCTGTTAAAAGGACTTATGGCGATTAGTAGTTGGACCAAGTTTGAACAAAATAGAAAGTACAGAGTGTAAATTGAGCTAATTACAACGACAGCGACCAAGTTGATATAAACACTTAACTATGGAAACCATTTCAGTTTTTTTCCCTTTAAAATTTGACTGCTGGTTTTCTCAATCTCCAATTTGTTTATTAATGTCACTTCTTTTTCTGTTTTTATTAGAGTGAATTTACTAAAATACTCTTACATTTGGAAAGTAAGAAAAAGTTAGCATCATAAAGTGTAATGATGTTATAGTAAATTCACCCTAATGAAAACAAAAGAAGAGTGGCATTAACAAACATGAGAGTGACAAAATCATCGTTGAAATCTAGCATAATATTTTGGGACCAAAAAGACCCTTTTTTTTCATGAAAATGGAGAGAAAATAATTAGGCCCGGGCTAATTTCACTCTAAACTCTTTAGGAAGGTTTAATTTTATTTAGCATAAATCTATAATATACTATAATATAGATTTATGCAAAGAAAATCTATTATCTATTAGAGCATCTCCAATCCATTTCTAAAAGTCCAAAATGGATAATGAATGTGACATATTTAAGAAAATTTTTATAATTTATTTTCACTTTTTGCACTTTATGAGAGATTAGGAGGAACTCATTCTATTTTTTAGATATTTAGGTCTCCAAATTGCCTTTGGTTCTCCAAATATGGAGACCTTACTCCCATTTTGTAGACAAAATCTCTAAAAGTACTATGGGTCCCTCATACTATATTCTCTTATAAAGTGCAAAGAGTGATAATAAATTACAAAATCTCTCTCCAATATGTCACATTCATTCTCCATTTTGGACTTTTAGAGATGGGTAGGAGATACTCTTAGTTCACGACAATGTGGGAGCCACAAAAAATATTTTTAGTGGATGGTCCAGATTTGTGGGTGATAAGCTCTCAATAGTGTAAATAATGGGCTTATTGATCCTAATTTTGTCAGTCTCACGTGCATAACTTGCTTTATTTAGATGATATTGCACGAATGGTGTGTTTTTGTGAGTTTCAGGTAAAAAGGTGGAAATTAGGCATTTTGAACGTTAAGGATGACTCCCGGAAGTATCCAAGTGTCCAAGACCACGTGACACCCTGCCACTGAGTCCCAAAAATGATGAAAAGTAGCATTGGAAGGTGTGTAAAGGACAAAGACACCCTCCTCGTCCACCTGCGGCTCCTCCTCAATCCGTGGCTCCCCATTTGCTCCGGCCTCGAGCTCGGCCCGAAGCTCCCTCTCGCGGAGTTCAAGCAAAGCCTCCGCCAACCCAAGAACACCCCATAAGGACGCGGCCAAGTCTGTGATAGACGCTGTCTCCAAGAAATCGCCCATTGCTTATGGGTCGTGACGACCCAGCGCCCTCGCCACTGCTGATAAAGATCGTCGGCGTCTCCTACTACTCCACCGACACCTCCTCAACGACCGGGGCCTTCCCCAAATCAGACCGGGGCTGTCTCACGGGATAAGTCTCCGGCACCCTCTCCTCCTCGCCACCATCCAGACCACTACCTTAGGCCTTCGGCCCTCTTTCCTTTAAACCAACACCAAAGCCACTGCCCATGACCACCACGCCTTCCACGGGCGCGCTAGGGTCTAACCGTTGGACCCGCGGCACGTCTACCACCAGAACTCCCTCACCAATACTTCCTCCTACTACCTCCAATCGGCCCTCGTCCTCTTCCTCGCTCATTGGTGCCATTGCACCCGAGCTCTCCGTAACCCGGTCATCACCCATCCCTCTGATGTCACCACCATCACTGCCCACTGTACCGGCCGAGGCCGCGGCCTTCTTGGCCATGGCCACCAAAATCAAACCCCCCCAGAGTCTCTGAAACACCTCCAACCACCACGTCACTCTCCGGAGGGATTGGGGACGGTGTGACCCCGACCCTTGGTGGTTGATCACCACCGGGAACTTCGTTATCATCCACGATCAAGTAGGGAGAGAGAGAGAGAGCAGATAGAAAGCCAAGAGAGGGAGACTGAGAGAGAGGGAGACCGAGAGAGAGAGAGAGAGAAGGCGCGAGAGAGAGACGTTTGAATGGACCGTACGCCCCACCTCTTATACCCCTCTGGGCTGGTTCTCCTAGAATCGATCTTGGACTGGGTTCAAGCTTTATAACGCCGCACAGCGTTTTGATTTACAGTGCACGGTGTACCTATTTCAATGCAGTGTATAAATTCGATATACAGTATTCTTGGGTCCCGAACCCATGTTCAAGGAATGTTTGGAAATCCTAACGTTCACTTTCGGGCTCTGTGCCTATTAAATCCTACATAGCTCAAGGATTTGAAAAGTTCAGTTTTAACCTGAAACGCCGTGTATTGATATGGGAGACCGTGCATTGGTTTGTAACCCCGCACGGTGTTATAGAGTTTGCAACGGTTCAAATTCTGAAACTGATTTCTTGGCATTTGAGGCCATAGCATTCTATTTGATCGAACGTTTCATGAAAAGGGTTCCAAAAAGCAAATGAACAGGAAGCACGCAATGATTTCATTGATTCAAATTGGGGAAAACCCCGGGATTTCATTACATTCCTAAAAAAAAAGAAAAAAGATGAAGAAACAAAAAAAGAAAAAAAGAAAAGAAAAAGGTTCCTATGGCTTCCTTTCTTCTTCTTCGTCATCCTCCTCGCTCAGTCACCCCCCAGAGTTGCCATCATTGGCACCATCAGAACTCTCATTCGACCCGTTCGGGTTGCCCTCGCCATCCTCCACAGTACTTGCCTTAGTGCATAAGGCAACATCTCCCCTAATTTGAGCTGTGTCTTTCCATCCTACTAACCCCTCCAATATACTGATTCCCACACAAAAGGCATTGTAGGCGGTCCTTATTGCTAGGATTCACAATAACTCTATAATCCCATCCAACATCAACCGAATTTCTTTTCAATAGCGGCGCAGAATTAGAGGCCTCCGAAGATGGAATATGAGTGGGATCCATTGACATTTGATAATTGATATCACTATAGACTACTACTGTGCACACAAAAACAAAGAAAAAAGTCAAGAAACTGTTAAGTGTTAACATGATTATAAGTTAAGATTTTACACTTTGTGTTAATTGATTACACTAAACAATACTACACTTTGTTAATTTGTTTTAAGATTAAAAAAAAATACTACATTTTGGCCACTGTCCACACTCCACAGTGTCCAGACGTGGCCATATACCCAGGACTTTCAAAATTAAAACTTTCCGACAGCAAAAAATCAACTAGAGAGATATCATAAGGGGGGGGGGGGAGAGAGAGAAATTACAGAAGACGGCGGTGGCGATGGCAGACGACAACAGCTTCACAGGCGGCGGTGGCGACTTCACTCTCGATCAATCGTCGTTTGCAGCGACTGGCCGAGTAAAAAGCCCTAATCTAAATCTATATTTGAAGCCCCTTTAAATTGGTTTTCGAAAAATAACAGTTACCCCCTTCATTTTCGAAAAATATTGATTTTACCCTTATTAATCGCCTTTTAACCGATTAATCGGCGATTAGCTGATTAATCGCGGCCAATTAATTGCCGACTAAAGCCGATTAACCTCCCGATCGCCAAATCCAACCGCCGAGCCATTAATCTCACCGGAGATGGCAAATTTCTAATTAATCGCCGGTTAAATTTTGCCTTGAGAACAACAAATATGCAAATTGTGACTGATTGTTAGGAGTAAGTTTTGCCTTGAGAACAACAAATATGCAAGCAAGGTCTACTGTTCCAATAACTGGCCTGTGAGTAGTTGGATTAGCGGAATGATCTTGCCAAAACTAGCATTGACAACTTTCTTCATCTTCTTCGATCCTCCCACATTAAGTCTATGAGGTTCTTGACATAACTTAAAAAAATAAACTTTTATGGGAGCATTGTGCTAATGATTTTTATTTTTATTTTTGATCTTCTATATATTGTGCTAATGATTGGTTGATGTAGGTTAAAGAGTGGAGCACTTCTTAGTCTTTCTCTCATTTTCGCTTTCTTCCTTCTTAATTTGCAACTCCTTTCAAATGTAGTTATTTGTTTTCTCATATTTGCTTCCCATATTCCTCTTCTGCTGCTGGAATAGTTTTGTTTGGTAAAAATTCTTAAAAGCTTGCTATCACAACTTTTCTAAAGAATTTCCTGTGCTCTAATTATTTTTCTTACTTTCCTTATTTCTTTATTCTTCAGTTGACATATATATGTTCTGCTCAAATCTGTGAACTTCTCATCCTTGTTCGGTTGACATATATAAGTTCCAGTCAAAAGGAACTTCACAAATTCGTCTTGTACATATTCTTGTTAATTTCTTCAAGAAAATAAAGTAAGGATGTAAAAGTTAACATTTGGTATTTGATAAGTGCCAAAATATACATATTTTGGCTCTCCAAACTACATTTATTAGTCTTTTATTATAGTCACTTGATAATTATTTTGTCCTTTTTATTTTTATAGGTTGCTCGAGCCCATTATCCGAGATTTTGGATAAAAACTGAAGTTAAGAGAAGTTTGGCATTAAAGTGCAAGTGTTTGAAGAAGGATTGTTGATTTGTCATTACATGAAGCACAAGGAACCTTTCAAGTAATTAAGGCATTAAAACCCTCACTATATAAGGCCTATTATCCTACTGACTTCAGCAGCTTCTGGCCGAGAAAAAGAAAAACGAAAAAGAAAGCAGCGGCTTTGGTCGTGGACGAAACGAAAGATGCCGCTCAACATGGAGATTAACCCAGCGCCTTCCAATTCTCTTCTCCCCATGAGCAACTAATTATCTTTCTTAGGGTGTAGATGAAACCCTAACCAAGTAACTATGTTTTTATGTTGATTTTGGATTTCAATTGCCGAAACGATGGTTGTATAACATTGAGACTTGTTTTATGATTCAAACATATTTTTCCCATCTAGTTATATGTGTTTGTTTTCTGTGATTGCAAATACATAGTTATGCAACGATATTCTTTATGCATGAAATTGAGAATTAGAATAATCTATGCCTAGAAAAGACGAGTCGTGCCTAGATTAATTAGTTGTAGAATCGAAGACGATTAGTGCCAACCGAAGATATATTATGTCCGGTTTTCAATCGCATGCAATTTTCTTGGCGATATCACTAGGGCTTGTAGCTTTTAGTGAATCAATGTCGTTTTGATAGTTGGTTTCTTAAAATTAATATAATTGCTTGGTTACGAAGTTAGGGTGGATTCGAAACCCTAAGACCTTTTTCCATATTTGAATTCAACATCTCTCTTGCTTTTAATTACTTAGATAATTTTAGTTAATCAAAATCCAATCACTCTTTCTTGAATTGAATTAGGAATTAATTTTAGAAATACAACAACTTAGCCTCTTGATCTCCGTGGTACAATACCTGGACTTAAACCACTATTCTATTTGAATTGAGATTTTTGCTTAGTTTTAATTATTTATTTTTGGTGTGAAAAATGACCTACCAGTATTACTTTGACCTCTCCCCTTCCACTACTCCACCCTCCATCTTCAAGAAAATAAAGTGTATACTATTGCACGATGGGTTTTCGTGAGAAGGAACATGGATGTGACATGTGTTTTGTTCGCAATTTTAGTTATATTTTTATTTTATGAATTCTAGCAAATATCTCATGATAGCTTTTTTCATAAAAAGGAATGATTTGTTGAGGGATTTTATTTGTTATTAAAGTACACATTTGGTATACGATATCTTTCTTGTACACACGCACATGAAATTCTGGTATGCTATGCACATACAATCCTTAATTAACCCAGTGCTGGGTTAGTCAATTAATCATTCATTCGGGCGGTGACTACCACAAAAGTTGGTGAATCGGGATGCTTATATGCTTGTCATTTCACATTTAAACCCATATATAATTTAAGTCACCATTTGAACTTATATTTTAAGGATGTTTGGTTATCGTAAACTTTTATTTTTTGACATTTATTTATTTTTGGGGCATGTTCAAGGTTCGGCTTGTAGCGGGGTGGCATTTGTTTGTTGGTTGATTGGGATGCGATAGTACAACTTAATTGGCAGTTTGGATGCTTGTTGCGGTTTGGAGGTACGCGCTGGTGATTTCGATCGGAAGGGGTCAGGGGTGGTCGGGCTAGTACAAATTTACTTACATCACTAGTGCATGTTTGTTTTTGTTGGGTTGTGTGAGTAGAAATTAAAAAGCTACGGGCAAAAACGGCCCTTTTCGATTGTATGATTGGGTACAATATGTGTGTGCGGCGAAAACAAGAACAAGTACAGCTGAAAACTAAAACTAATTCAGCACAAAGAAAACCAATAACCACTGTTGCGATTCTTCCCTGCTTTCCCCGTTTACCAATTTTGGAGCACTGTAGTTTGTCTCGGCCGTCTAATTGCATGATGTTTAACCGTGCACACACTTCTCTCGATCTGGGATGCTTTAGTCACTTGGTTTATATCAATCAGGTTCTGTAAGAAAGCTTTGTCAATCGTGGGATTACCGTGACAGTTGTTCATCGACAATTTGCATGCGGTTCTCTAATGTCTAACCGCCAGATCAATTTATCGTTGGATGTATCGTTCATTTGATTTGACTGTGTTATTTGTCTTCAACAGTGTGCAATTTGTATCTTGTTTCAGTTGTATTAGTTGTAGATGCGGTAGGTTGTAATATTCTCTTATCAATGCATTTCTAACATGTTTCCACACACAAAAAAAAAAACACGTGATACAATAGTCATGGTAAAAATAAAAAAAAACACTATGATCGGTATACGATTTATCAATAAGTTAGTAATAAAAGCCTCTATAAAACGATGCATCAAAAGCCATCGTGATCACAAATTTATTTGAAGCACCCGACCTCATGCTTGGTTGCCCGCTTAGAATTAATTCTTAAAAAGAAAAAAAATAAGTAAGAAAAAGAAAAATAAGGTTATATAGTGCTTTTAACTTGAATTACATCAAAAAATCAAAATAAAAATGCAATTCGGTTATGGTGCTTTATAATTTATTTATTTTTAACTTTTCATCATTTTTGAAATTAATTATGGGTAAGAAGTGGAAGCATTTCCACTAGGCCAAAAAGCCATATAGTTGTAATGTTGGTACATTTTATAATTATTATAAAACTATAGTTTGATTTTTTTTTTTTTTATGGTTGCCCCAGCTCGGGGGGTTGCCCAAGCCCGCGGACTTGTGGGTCTTACCCCAGGGCCGGCTCAAGGGTTTTTCGTGCCCAAGGCCTAATAAAAAAAAGTGTGCCCTTAAAGAGTTAATACTTAACAATTTTTACAGGAACAATCACAATACGAAAAAGCCAAACTAATATAAAGTTTTACTAATTATTACATACAAACGCAAAATACAAAGTCTCCAAATAGTCAAATACATATTATCTCAAGAACCCATAAATGTCACTTGAATATTACTAATTAAATTTGTATATTCCACTTCTCTCACGAAGTCATTTTCAATTAATAACATGGATAACTCATTTAGTCTTTCTTGTGACATGGTTGATCGAAGGTAATTTTTAATTAATTTCAATTTTGAAAAGCTTCTTTCTCTGGTGGCAACACTAACCGGTATAGTCAACTTGGGGAGGTGTTATTTGGTGGTTTGGGGGTAATGATTTTGGGAATTTTGGGAAATGGAACTAATAAATCAAGTTCTTACCAATGTCTGATTTAGCTGATTTTTTACACTTGAAAAACTATTTGAGCAAAATGAATTGCTTAGATCATTTATGATGAGTTTCACACATACTCTGTATCGTCTCTTTCGGACTAGGGTTGGCACACGTCACCTCCACCTCTCATTAGCTCCGCCTCTGCTCTCAGGTGCTATCAAATCTGGGGCCAGTTCATACGTAAGAGACCTTAATTACCTCGACTATAATTGGACTTTTCAATAGCAGATGTTGGAATTGGATCTCCAGTGATTGGTCCAGATAGGTACAAGCTAACCCAAGCACCTTGAGTTCTTAAAATATAAAAGAATGCATGCTCAACTTTCATTCAAGTACTACATATTTACAATTTTTAAACTTGAAATGATGTACTTACAAAAATAATTTTTTAAATTTTTGTGTCATTCAAAAGATCTCATCCAGATCTATCAAACAAAATCCATATTGCACAAAAAAATTATTTCAGTAAATCTATTATTTTTAAGCTTAAAATTTGCAAATAAGGACTCCCATTTGTCCCTTTTTTAGAGTCCATTATTCCATTTTGGGTTGTCTCTTAATAAGTATCCATTTTGTAAAGTTAGTAAGTTTGTGCATTTCTATTTTGCCTCCAAAATTATATTCCATTTTAAAAAGTTAGTGAGTAAAAATATAATGATGATGTCTCCATAGAGGGTGTAGGAAAAGTGGAAGCAAAAATTGATGTAAAATATGTAATGATGATTTTTACTTAATAAGTTAGAGTTATAAAGCTAGACACTTAAAACGGGATGGATGAAGTACTTATTTTTAAGACCCATAGCGGAACACAACCTAAAATCCCTTTCTTTTTTACAGTACTAAGGTCGTTGAATTTCTAGTGAACCTCTCCTGTCTCCACCTGGTGGCATTGTCTAGCACCGTAACAAAGGCATGTCATTCCATACCTTGTTTAGCCCGGTTACATACGCATGTCGTATCATGCCTTGCCTAGTTAATTTGGTGACATGCCATTGGCGTGTCGTATTTCGCCATGTCACATCATGTCTTGCCTAATCTAGTGACAAGCACATACAAGCAGACGTTGTGCTACATGCACTAGAATAATCCTCTGACAAATTTGTAGAATGTCTATCTGCATACGTGCGAAAATTGAAAGAAAAATGCATCTACTAACAAATACAGTACATCATTTTTTTACTTGTATTTTATATACACGAGCAATTCTTGATGATTCTAACCTCAAAAAACTCACTCTTCCTTGAACTTGCAAGCTAAAGCCTAAGTGATTGGTACTTACTTTCAAGTTCACCAAAGCTTGCATATTACATTACATTATCGTTGCTACATGCACTCAAAAATTATAAAATAAAAAACATTTTCCTTGTACAGATTACATAGACATCCCACTATGTCACATCCTCCGTCCTTAAATACATGTCTGACCCGCAAACCTAAGCTTTTAAATAAATGCATCCTTTTTGTTCAAAAAATTGGAAAAAAATACCTTCGTGGAGGCCTAAGTTTTCTGTCCGAACATTTATTTAAAGACGGAAGGAGTATTTTGATAACTACAGACCTCTCACGAACGTTTTGTGTTTGGTTTTTACATTTTAACCTTGATGTAGAACAAATTCCTCTGCGTCAAACCTAATTGCAATTTGACAAATACTAAGATCTACCACAAGCCAATAGACCCAATACAACCCAATTAGGGATGTTTTGCCAAAAATAGTTGTCCTATATTCTAAGGCATAATCAAACAAAGATACCAGTAGATATCTCAAAACACATTAATCTTAAACTTGCGATTTTTAAACTAGGGATAATAATTTGAGGATAAATCATGAGTGATCTCTCAGCACATACGTGCTGCTTTTTTCCTAGTTTTTTTTTTTTTTCCCCATTTGCATAAGGTAAACTTGCATTAGATAATAGATATAGTTCAATACTAGTACCACCTTATATTCCACCATTTACAGCAAAACCTTCTAACCAACTCCATAGAGAGAACTTGCCTGGTGGAGATGCCGGAATTTATTACCGAAATACAGGAAAATACGTGCAGCTAGCTATATGGAGTATAAATATACACACACATACAGTTTGTGCAAATCCCAACACCTGTCATGGCATGGCCTCTAGGTCCATCCATACCCTCCCTCATCAACCCCAATGAAATTACTATATCACCTGCAAACTTATCCCTCCAAAACTCTCATTGGGATATTCAAACCCCGAAGCCCAACAACACCTTATCCCTTCCTTCCGCCTCTATTAAACCCAACTAAACCCTCACCATTTCCCTCACCAAATTAAGCAAACCTCCTCCCTACAAAACCCCATCCAATCTTCGTCAATTAATTTGACAGTTATTTAACCATGAAGAGCCTCTTCCTCTCCATGACCCTCCTCCTGTCTCTCCTCTTCTTCGTCGCCCACATCCAAGCCGCCATTCCGTGCATCACCGTCACCCAGAAGGCCGCCCCCTGCCTTAGTTATGCGACAGGAAAAGTCAAGAACCCTTCTGCCGGCTGCTGCACTGGGCTCCAAAAGCTCGTTACGAGTGTTGGATCTGTCGCCGACAAGAAACAAATTTGCCGGTGCCTACAGGCAAGTGCTAAGAATATGGGCATTCAGGATAGGTTCCTTAGCCAACTCCCGAATGTTTGCAACATTAATGTCGGGTTCCGCGTCTCCACTTCCACCAATTGTGAAAAGTAAGTCCATTACATTCTACAACACACTTTCTCTGTGAAAATTTTCCCAAAATTATCAATTAAGAAACATGATAGTTGAAATATTTGCATGACTAATCAATGTTAAGTTGAATTTTGCAGGATCAACTGAAGTGTTTCGGAAGGGATGCAGTGACTGCAAGAACCATCCTAGTAGATGTAATGCCAGTTGAATAAAACAGTGAAGGTTATGTGTGGGAGATTCATATGAGACCCTACTCTCGAGTCTAGACCTTATGTAACCTTCGGTTGGCACTACTGTTTAAATAATTTCAGTTTGCTTCCATTTCCACACCATATCTTCTGCTGTGTTTGAGCATCAATAGCCTATAAATAACCAGCATAAATTTGCAATGAATCCACTAAAATTTCCACATCAATAGGCTATACAAACGTTTGCCATTTATATTCATAACTAAAAGACAATCACTCAACGACCTTTCGAACAAGGAAATCCAATTGAAGCATTCATTCACGCATTCAGCCCTTAGTGAAATGTTCTTTCATAGATTTTGACTAGAAAACTTCGATTTTGAGAAACTTGACGTAAAGTTTGTTCAAAAGAATGATAGATTACCAAGGGATTTCTTGACCATCCCAGGCAAAAAACTTACCATTATCGCAACTCTTTGCATTATTGATAATGCTTAGGAGCTTCTGAACTGAAAACTCCTTGGTGAAAAGCTTGCCTTCAGCAACATTTCTCTGAAATGGCCTGGAGAGATCGGTATCCACTGTACCTGGATGCAGTAGAATGCATATAATTGGATCCTTCTTTCTAGCAAATTCCACCGACACAGTTTTCGTCACTGCAAGCATCAGTAAAAAGAGTTATCATTAGTACGCAACTGAAGTTCGACAAATCACTTGTAATTTAGGTTGACTGATATTTTAAAAATAGTGGCAGATTAACACAAACAAGTTATTCCAATTCAAGGTCAGGGTGCCCATCCCACTTATACTAAAACACCAAACACACTCAGAAGTTTTCTCGTTTAATTTAGTACTCATATTCATCTATGATTTTTCTTTTAGTAAGAGATTTATCCATGTACACATTACATGATTTTGGACAAGGAGTGAATCAAACTTGATCAGAATAAAAACATGTTGGAATTGTTTCTGTCAAGGCATCAATGAGAAAGATGAGAACTGTGAATAGTGGTAGAGTTATACATCTAAAAAGCAGGGAGGCCAAGTTCAGCAAAATCATTGAAGTATACATATCAGGACATGTAGGTGGTCCATTAGACGTCACAAATTTGCATGGAAATGGCATACCACAAACGGAAGTTACAAAGTTAAATAAAGAAAGACACTTATAATTTGGAGGTTGGAAGTAGCACAGGAGTGGTAATATGTCGCAACCATTTTTGTCCATCTTTTTTTTTTCTTATAACCATTACTGCAGCCTTTTCCAAAAAAGCCTACTGCATGGTCTTGGAAACAAAATGAGGATAGCAAATTACACGAGCAACATTCTAACACGTTGAGAGTCCTTAATTTATGACATTTTATTTCAGGTACTTTCCAAAAGTGAGAAGCAATGAATGGATGCCCCCATCCCATCACATCCTCAATCCCCAAGAAAACATATGAACATCAGCATGCATAATGCACAACGATATATAGAGACAAAAAATCAAAACATGTTTGAATTTATAAAGGAATAGGTTGACAAATTTAGAACTAACATTCATACAATTGCAGCTCTCCTCCTCATGCTTCTGTTGGTTTTCGAAGATGGGTGACCAGAGTCGGATCCAATGGCGGAGGGAGAATAGGACGAGCGGGGGCACGCGCCCCACTCAATTTCTCTTTTCTTTTTTAAATTTAAGATTTTAAAATGTATATTTTGTATTTTCTCTAGTTAATTGTATTTTCTCTAGTCGAATATCATTTCATTCTCAATTTCTTTTCCACATATTTGAACATTGTCATTATACCGGCGAAATGAGATGTCTAATGTAAAAAATAGCCGCCACTTACTATTTGGAACTCTCTAATACATAATGTCCAAAATTCAAAAATGCCTAAACCATGGGTTATATGTTTTATACTTTAGCAATTATTAACAATGGGAGCAATAATGCTAAATATTGTGTAGTGAATTGCTCTTAGATTTGATCTGCTGAAACAATTCAAGTAATTCGATTGTTTTTATATTCTATGCAATTTAATATATTAAAAAATTATGTTAGGTTTTTCAATTCTTAGCACAAATGTTTTAACGTTGCTTAAAACGAAATTTTGTGGTTGAAATGTGTTTAAAGTTGCCCCCACTAACATAATTTTCTGGCTACGCCACTGGTCGGATCAGAGCATTTGTTACTTCATGGTGAAGGCATGGCAAAGAGTGCTTCAAAATATGTAAAATTGAATGTCCTCGCATCCTTGTGATATAAAACCTAACCTAACCTTTTAATAGTTCAAAAAGAGAAAATCTACATTTAAGGAACTTCAGGATAGATCATACATTGATTAAGTGCAGCCTTGGAAGATCGATATGAGTGCCATCCCCCTAAGCTATTGTCGCCAATGGATCCCACCCTGGCACTTAAGTTGGCCACAACTGCAACATCTCTTTTAGTTCCATGGCCTCCTCCAGCCTTAAGCAAAGGCCACAAGTGCTGCTCACATAAATTGAGGGGATAGAGTTATACTGTCAGATGAGAAAAGTGCAGAATCTGCAGATAAATCCTAATAAAATGAATGGATCTTCCATCACAATGCCTGAGAGAGTACCATGTTACACAAACTTGGTTACGTGTGGAGTTTTTTTATCAAAGTAATCTCATTTTTAAAACAATTGGCCGGAATACTCTACTTTTCAAACTATTTTTAAAACTACTCGTTAGAGCCACTTCAAATGGCTCTACCCAAGTAGCGCCACTTAGATTGGCTTTACACGATGAGTGGCACGAACCCTTGTGCCACGCAGCTATATGACGTGGAACTAGCACTTTTTCAAATAACTCTACTCAATCACGTAGAGCCATTTGAAATAGCTCTACTCAATCAAGTACAGCCATTTGAAATGGCGCTACCTGATTAAGGCTCCGTTCTTTTAGACTTAGTTTAAATCTAAAAATTTTGTTCTTATTTGAATTTTTTTCACATTTGTTAGTTTTGTGCCAAATTTTTTTGGGGTATTGATTCGTCTCGATGAGAAGAATTGGAAAAGTAAAATTTTGGCACTTTTACCCAAGTATTTTGAGAAATAACCATTTTTTAGCGCAAAAATGTGATTATTTCTCAAAATACTTGGGTAAAAGTAAAAACACAGCATTTAATATATATTGGGAAAACACGGCATCAATCAAACGTGGACAACGAAAATGGGATAAAATGTGAATACAACGAAAATAAAATCATTTGTGGCATAAAAAATTCTACGAAAATGGGATAAAATGTGAATACAACGAAAATAAAATCATTTGTGGTGTAAAAAATTCTGCTGTTAAAACGTATTAACTTTTTCCATTTTCTTATTTCCTTTCTACTTCATTTAGGGGAAAAAGAAAAATAAACCTGTTATGTACATATTTTTGGAGCTTATTTATGTAGTAATAAATACCTGTGGGCATGTCTTCTATGAAAGATTTTTCTGTATGTATGCAAGTTATACTTTCATGGATTCCACATGTCTGGTGTATTTCATTTACTATTTGAACAGAGCCAGAGGGCGTGAGTCCATTCCAATTGGAAAATAATTATATATGGTGTTTTCCAGGATGGGGTGTAACATATGTATGTGCATATTATGCCGTAGATTTTTTTGTTTAATATGAATAAAGTTAGGAGTATCTTTTATTTATTGTTAGATACTCCTACTTCTTAGTGTTTTCCTATTGAGAATTTTTTTTGTTCTGTTTTTTTTATAGGCCATGTTGAGATTTTGTTACCCCACTGTGCTATGTGCATATTATGCTATAACGTCCTTTTTATAATTTTTGAAGACATGGAATAATGGCCTTCGGGCCTCCGTAAGGTGCACTGTTTGTACCGTTGCGAAGAGAACCATTTTGGCTCCACAACGATATGGGGGACACGCCCTACGGAGGTTCGGAGGCCAACATTTTATGCCTTCAAAATGGCTTCGCAATAAACTTTGGGGTTGGAAGTTAAGTGATTGCAAGCCTTATTGAAGGCATCAAATAATGGCCTCTAGGCCTCCGTACGGCGCGCCCTTTGTACCATTTCAAAGACAAACATTTTGGCTTCGTGATAGTATGGGGATACACCCTACAAAGGTCTGAAGGCCAACATTTTATGCCTTCAAAATGGCTTTGCGATAAACTTTAGGTATATTTTTTTTGGAAGTTGATCGCCAAGCCTTATTGAAGACATCAAATAATGGCCTCTGGGCCTCCGTACGGCACTCCCTTTGTACCATTTCAAAGACAAATATTTTGTCTTCGTGACGGTATGGGGGACGCACCCTACGGAGGTTCAGAGGCCAATATTTTTCGCCTTCAAAATGGCTTCACGATAAACTTTTAGGTAGTTTTTTTTTTTGAAGTTGATTGCCAAGCCTTTTGAAGGCATCGAATAATGGCCTCCAAGCCTCCGTACGGTGATTGGGCTTTTGATTGATTAGTTGATACTTCGAAGTACAATTGAATAAAAGCATTTGTGTATGTGGATGTGGGTCACTCATGACATGTTGACGTTCGGATGAAAATACGATAACAAGGGAACACGATGAAGGGTACGAAGGGCATTAAGTTGGGATTCGAAAGATTGATTTAGATGTGCATGTGAGTGTCTAATCTTGATGTCATGTCATAGGTAGTGTTTGAGGTATCATTAGCAAATTAGCGAGGAAAATGTACGATACAAATTAGCAAATTCGTGAGGCAAAACATTTAGTGACTTACATCTTTTCGAATTTTTGAGGGATAGAATTTATTTTACTTTTTCCCCTAACTAAAGTACGAAGGAAATAAGAAAATAGAAAACACTATTCACGTTTTAACAGCAAAATTTTTCACACCACAAATGATTTACTTTCGTTGTCCCATTTTATCCCATTTTCCTTGTCCACGTTTGATCCTGTGTTTTTTCAGTATATATTATGCAGCACCATTTCAAATGACTTTACTTAATCAGGTAGCGCCATTCCAAATGGCTCTACTTGATTGAGTAGAGCTCTTTCAAATTGCTCTACTTGATTGAGTAGAGTTATTTGAAAAAGCACTAATTCCACATCATACAGCTGTGTAGCACAAGGGTTCGCGCCACTTATCGTGTAGAGCCAATCTAAGTGGCGCTACTCGGGTAGAGCCATTTGAAGTGGCTCTACTGAGTGGTTTTAAAAATTGTTTGAAAACTAGGGTATCTCGGCCAATTGTTTTAAAAATGAGATTACTTTGATAAAAAACTCGTGTGTGCGCGTGTGTCAAATACAGGTACTTGAAAAATGAAATAGCCCTGTCTAACCTCCATAATCTGAGACATGGGAACATGAAATAGTTTTTAGCTCAAAACCCGTCTTACTAAGACGGGTCAATTTAGGAGTCCATGCAACATGGCAAGGCCCTAAATGCATGCGCAAGAAGACAGTAAATAGTGCTTTTCTTTGGTTTGTTGGCATCCATGACAAGGCTCACTAAATATGATACCCCGTCCCACATTGGAAGTCTACATGAGTGATCATGGGTATATAAGGAGTCGTGTTAGCTATTACTAGGAACTTGAACTTGAGCTTAAGCATTTTGGACCATGTGGTTAGGCTCTAACAAGTTACTTGGCAGTAGTCTACAAGGGGAGTTACGAAATGGTATTAGAGCAACCTGTGTACACAACCGAGTCGGCTCAGGCAAGGGAAAGGACTTGTGCAATACCCTGTGACTCTAGGCTTGGGATGCATTTGGCCACCAGGGAAAAGACCCGTGAAATATCGTGGTGACTCTGGTCACTCGGGAAAGACTTGTGAGATACCCTATGACTCTAGTGCTCACATCAAAAGTCTACATGGATGATCCTAGCTATAAAAGGAACCGTGTAAGCAATTACACATACCTTGAACTTAAGCATTTTGAGTCATGTGGTGTCGCTAGTGGTTTGCTTGGGACATTACACTAAATGCGTATTTCATACACATAAGATGTCATTATCAGACAGCACCAAAAACCTCATTTGGAAGGAAACTTGCGGAGATAATTTCTTGGAAGAAAACTACGATAGCTGTTTGCCTTAGATATGAGCTTCTTTTTCTTGGAAGAACTCGGGAAAAAGGGGGACTTTGGAAAGTTTACCCTGAAAGTCCATGTTTTAGCTCTCAAACTGGTGATTCTGCTGAAACTATGAATGTGCAATTCGAAATCATGCAATGCAAAATTGACTCAAGATTGAGAACCTCAGTTTTCATACCTTAATCACCAAAATTGGACCCACTGCATTAACCTCATAAGCCAGCAACAAGGATGACTTCTGTAGTTTGCTCAAGGTTGTTTCTGTACTGGAAATTCAAACAGATAAGTCTATTCATTTCTGCAGTCCGGCAAAAAGAAAAAGCAAACTATTCGACTTGAATACTAATTACTATTCATAGCTTCTCATGAACTCTGAAGTAACATATGTACCTGGCTGCAAGACATCAGGAATTGAGAGGATGCCAGATGCATTAATCAGAAGGTTTAAAGTGCCATATCTCTCTCTTATGGACTTGGTCGACTCCTAACACACAGGAATTGAGAGGATGCCAGATGCATTAATCAGAAGGTTTAAAGAGCCATATCTCTCTCTTATGGATTTGGTCAAATCCTAACACACAAGTTTAATCCTACGAAAAATCGTTGTTTAGTATCAAAAGTTTTTTGGTGAATAGCTTTTATAGTTGGGACAAGTGATTGTAATCTTTCTCTTGACCAATTCTTAGATTGGTGTGAGCTTTTCCTTTTGCATGGAAGTGTATAGAGCTTTTTTGTCATGGAAATGTAATATAATTAGTTAATTATCAAAAAAAAAAAGGAAACAACAGCTCCAATTGAAGACTAGAAAGAAAAAGTTAGACTTATACAGTCAAGTCTCTATAGGTTTCTATTCTGTTAATTGATTCTTTGATTAAAACAGAAGCCGTGACCTTAATGACATCAATCCACTGCCTCAAAAGCTAGTGCATAACAGTCTTTGAGGGTTCCTTCACTCCTATTTTTATTACGGTTTGAACAAGGGACTAAAAGATGGAGGGAGAAATGACCTCTATTGTACTTTCGATGGTCAGATCCAACTGTAGAATGTTAAGCCGTTCAGCAAATTTATTTTTTAATTCAAGAAGTCCTGTTGCCCCGTTAGGATTGCGGCATGTCGCAACAACGTGCCCTTTGTCATCTTTCTCCAACAGTTGCTTAACCTACAAAGGGAAGCTATCAAAAGTCAAAACATAAAGTACGAGGGAATATAACTGATTTACTGCATGATTGTTTCGTAAATATAAATTCTAGGAAAGCTACAAGATTCCGAGACATCCAAAGAAAATTTCAACAGTCCCATGTTATGGTTAAGCAGTAAAGTGGTACATCGCTTACTAGGTCAACCCAGTGATTAAAAAATCGCGCCTAGGCGAGGCGAGCGACGAGGCGAGACTGGGTTGCCTCGCAACTGCGAGGCGTATTTTGATGAGGCGAGCGACTAGGCTCGCTTCAGGCGCCTAGTCGCTGAGGCGTGAGGCATGAAAAATTGGCGCCTAGGCGAGGCTAGGGCAAAACACCCCAATTAAAACACAAATCAGCGGCAGCCTCTCCTCAAATCAGATCTATCGTCTCTCGACTCTCTCCTCTGGGCTTTCGATTCTCTCCTCTCGGCAAAGGTAACTCTCTCTCTCTCTCTCTTCCCTCTAATCCACACACACGCACTCTTTTCTTCTCTCTTTTCTCTCTTCTTCTTTTTCCTGGCAGACCCGACCCGACAGTTCTGACACACACACGCACCCTCCTCCTTCTTCTTCCTCTTCCTCTTCCTCTTCTTCTTCCCTCCTCTCTCAATCGACCAGTGACCAGTCGACCCTTCTGGGTCAGTCGGCTGTGTGCTGGATTGCTGGGTAATTTTTTTTTCACACATACATTGATAATACACATATTATATATATATATTATACAGTACATATATCTATTATAGTATTATACAGTATATACATATATATATTATACAGTATATACATTATACAATATTACAGTAGTAACTAGTAACAGTAATGATGAGTAATGAATCAAAAATTTAATGATTAATCAGTTTGTTGTTCACTTGTTTGAATATATCAATCAATACTACTGTTGTTGATCATATCATATTATCATCATATTTTATCTGCTTTGTTTGTGTACTGTATATATTGTAGATGTCGAATGGAACCAATCCTGCTTGGAAGTATTCAAAGAGGCATGAAGATAATAAGTTTAGGTTCACATGTAATTTTTGTAACAAAGTGGTTACTGGGAGTGTTCATCGAGTGAAGCTACATCTTGCTGGAGGATACCCTGATGTGACTTCATGTCCTAATTGCCCAAAACCAGTTAAAGAGGAGATTAGGGCATTTATCTGTAAGAAAAAGGAGACGGCGTCTAGCATAACTCCTCTTCCAGATTTTGATGAAATGGGCAATGAGGAGGACATTGATGAGGATGAGTTTTATGTACAATCGAAGCCCCCTCCTAAAAGGCCTGCTGCCACTGCTACCTCCGGCTCCAAGTTCCAACTTAAGAAGCCCAAGACCAAAGGCCCTATGGATGCTTACTTCACTCCTAACCCAGAGATTGAGGTAGAGAATAGGAGAAGTGGTAAACAACCTAAAGTTGACGTTAATATGCCACAAAAGAAGTTATTGAAAGAGCGGGCCCATCAAGCCATTGCGAGGTGGATTTATGATGCTAGAATACCTCTTAATGTTGTCAATGTGGAGTCGTTTGAACCGATGATTGAGGCTATTGGGCAATATGGCCCGGGTTTGACACTGCCCACTTATTATCAAGTGCGTGTCCCTCTTCTTAAAAAAGAGGTGGACAATGTCAACAAACAAATGGAGGACCACAAAAAGGAGAGAGAGGAAAATGAATGCACTCTTATGTGTGATGGATGGACGGATCGAAAGAATAGGTCATTGATAAATTTTTTGGTTAATTGTCCTAAAGGTAGCATGTTTATTGAATCGGTTGATTCATCGAGTCGTGCCACAACTGGGGACAGCATGTATAGGTTGCTTGATGACTATGTGGAGCGAATCGGAGAAGCTAATGTGGTCCAAGTTGTCACGGATAGTGCCGCATACAATAAAATGGCAGGTAACAATGAATTGCCATATGTTAGTTACTAGTTACTACCCAAAGTCTCAAATGTATTATTTCTTACTTTATTACTTACTCTTAGAATCTTATTGTACTTGTTTTAACTTATGATAGGGAAATTGTTAATGGCAAAAAGACCACTTTTGTATTGGACTCCATGTGCTGCTCATTGTTTGGATTTAATGTTGGAAGACATTTTCAAGTTGCCATATTTGAAGAGGACATGGGAAAGGGCGATCAAGGTACACGGTTATATCTATAACCGTCCAACATTGTTGAACATGATGAGACACTTTACCAAAAAAAAAGAGTTGATTAAGCCAGCAAAGACTCGTTTTGCAACAGCTTGTTTGACTTTACAAAGGGTTCATCAACAAAAGAATAACCTTAGAAAGATGTTCACATCAAAGGCTTGGAGCAAGAGCAAGTGGGCAAAGGAAGCGGATGGTAAAAAGGTAGCAGAAATAATGTTGTCACCATCATTTTGGAACAATGTCTTGCTGGCCTTAAGATTTGCATGTCCTCTGGTTAAAGTACTTCGATTGGTTGATGGTGAAGAAAAACCCGCAATGGGATACATCTACGAGGCCATGGATAGGGCCAAAGAAACTATTATAAACACGTTTGGCGGAGATGAAGACAAGTATAAAATTGTGTTTGAAATCATTGATGCGAGGTGGGAAGTGCAATTGCATCAACCTTTGCATGCAGCTGGCTACTATTTGAACCAAATATTTTTTTACAAAGATGGTGCAAAGATGAAAGCTGATAAAGAGGTATGGAAGAGTTTGGTGGATTGTATTGAAAGGTTGGTCCCAACTGAGAGGATGCAAGATGAAATTCTTCATCAGATAGCATTATACGAGGAGGAGGAGGGAATCTTCAAAAAGGACATGGCAGTTAGGCAAAGAGCTACAAGGTCACCAGGTGATCACAATTTCTTACACCTTGTGCTTAAATACTACCCCTTTATTCTTTATCCTATACTACAATATAACTATTTGGCAATCTGCAGTTGAGTGGTGGAAGTCATTTGGCCGTGAAACTCCTGAATTGCAAATTTGCCATTAAGATCTTTAGCCTTACTTGCAGTTCATCCAGATGCGAGAGAAATTGGAGTGTATTCGAACATGTGAGTATTACATTAAGGAATTTCTAATCGTTTGAAGGTGTGAATCGTGTGATATAAATTTAAATCCCTTTAACTTTATTTTGCAGCTTCACACCAAAAAAAGAAATAAGCTAGATCGAAAGCGCCTCAACGACTTGGTGTTTGTTAAGTACAATAGAGCATTGAGGCGTCGATATATGAAACGCGGCAAATTTGACCCGATTTCCTTGAAGAACATTGATGAGAGTAATGAATGGTTGATTGGGAAATTGGAGGATGAGCTTGTATTTGAGCGTGAAGATTTGGATTGGAATGTTGTTGCGGAAGCTACTGGAGTTGAACAACCTAGCAAAGTTACTAGGTCAACTCATAAACCAACAACTTCAAAGAAACGTTCAAAAGCATCAAGTTCTCAGGTAGATGATTGGGAAGAAGAAGAATTTGACGACATTGTTTCAGATGAAGGAGAAGAGGAAGATGTGGATGGATATGAGTCAAATGATGATGAAGAAGATGAAGATATTGGTAATGAGTGATGAAAGGACGATGTCTTGTTTGGAATATCGGGATTGTTAGTTTGTTACATTTTATTAGCGTATTTTACTAGTATTTCGTATGTGAGAACTTGGATTGTTGTTATTTTGCAATATGGTGATGTTTGTTCTTGTTTTGATGGTAGGAGTGAATATTGGTCATTTATGTAGTTTATATTACTTTTTTTTTTAAACGCTCACCTCGCTTCAATGAGGCGGTCGCCTTGCCTCGCTCGCCTCGCCTCGCCTCGACGAGGGGTTTGTCGCCTTGTGTTCACCTCACGTATTTAAATCACTGGGTCAACCATAAAGGTGATCAGTCACGGAGCATAAGGATGATGAAGAATTACCATAAGCATTGATAAAATATCAGGGCAATACAATTAAACAGTAAGCAATTGCCAGTCCTCCGCCATGTTATTGGCAATGCCAACCTAAGAACAAAATCTAGGAGTTAGCAGATATAGTTTCAGGCTGGCCTGACAAGGTAAGCGAAAGTGATGCGAGAGGAAGACCACTCAAAAGGTCAAAAGACCGATTCCACTCGATGAAGTTCGATCTCAAATTCACCTCATAAATAGGATTCATAATGGCACATATTATGCCCAATCAAAGAACACAACAGAGGTGTTTGAATTTGGATTAGGTGACATAGAAGATGCATAGTAATTTGTCAAGTACAGCAAAAGGTAAGGATCAGACCTATGTAGCATGACAGACAGATACTGACATGCTCACACAATTATTTTCCAAACATTCAAAACGAGGCACACGCAAAAATCTGTTTCTAAAAAACTTTACGGGGTGTGTGTGTGTGTGTGGGGGGGGGGGGGGTTGTTAAATTAATTAGTCTGTGAGTCAGTTGGTATTTTTTTTTATGTTTAGTGGCTTTCGTTAGCTTTCTTTAAAAAACATTTGGCACTCATTAGAAGTCTTGGCAAGAGGAATCAAAAAAGTATAAAAATATTGATCAAAGTTGAAAAAAGTACAAAAAGACGAACTAAACGACAGCCTTTTTTTTCTTTCATCTTGAGTGAACTTTTTTCAACTTTTGATCATAATTTTTACTTTTTAGAATCATCTTATCAAGACGAATACCAATATCAGAGTCCATTGTATATGGTGGAGAGAAATATTTTATTCAAAAGGAATATAGGAACAAAATATGTCAGCGAAAAATAACAACTCTATCAATCACCAAAATAATTAGTAATATGTGACAAACAAAACTACGTCAACGTCTAGTATTAAAACATGGAAAGAAAATCTTAGGGTATCCGAATTTGTATTCCAACATCCCATAAGAAACCAATACCACAAACACTGCAGACTAACAAACATTGTTAACAATTCTACCTCCTTTTTGGTCAAGAAACCAAGCTATCCGCCAAACATTGGAAATTTTATTACGTGGGTATGGTATAACCAACAGACCATCTCCAGCCCCCTCTCAATGTTAAACTCAGAACCAAAATCTGAGTATAACTCCCAAATTCTCCCTCCAGCCCTTGACTCTAACCAGAATCAAATTGAGTAATCCAGAATCAAATTGAGTATTACTCAAATTTTTAACCTAATGGAGACTCAAATTTTTTAAGGTCATTTCCTCCCTCTCAAATTTACAACTATGCCATTATTGATGCTTTCACTCTGGTTTTTTTTTGTGTGTAAGTTAAAATTTTATTAAACGAACTTGCGCATTACAGGTGCAAAGGGGCAAACCCAGAACAAAACAAAAGGACAGACCAATTACAAGAGGGCATACATAGCCACTCCACTAAAGAAAAGTAAAACAAGCAACCTCAGACTAAACTAGCTCCTTGGATCAAAAGCCCTATACCTAATAGACCATTTGCAGCAAATGAGACTGTTACGATCAGGCTTTCACTCAAGTTTATGCTTAGATTTGAATTTTTTCCCATTGAAGTGCTCTATACCAAATGAAGCTTTTACACAAATTTAAGTGAAAATTTGAGTAAGGGCTGGAAATGCTCAAGACGGATCAAACCCATATTCTGAATTAAGAAATAAAAAAAGCAAGAGACAAGCAAATAGAATTAAGGGTAGTAGTTCAAACAGAGTAGTAAAGGGAGGTTGGGAGAATTGCACTCACAAATTCAAGGCCAATGCCTCTGGAAGCTCCTTGCACCATTGAAACACCACCACCACCTTCCCATTTGGACGCGTAAGTGCAAAACGAAGAGACCCTTGTCACCGATCGGATGAGATATTGCGTTGCTCCCATTAACCCGCTGTGGTTGAGAAGATGAAGCTTCATACCGTGCTGTTGCCGCTGAATCAAGGGTTTTTGAGAGAGAGAGAGAGAAGTAATGGACATGCGCATGCCACGTGACGTATCCATCGTATGCCTCGCGCCGCATCGGTGTTTTACAAAGCTTTTTTTTTTTTTTTTTTTCCCGTTTTCTGAGGCTCTGTTTGGAACCTAGGGAAAGGAAAAGAAAAGAAAGGAAAAGAAAAGGGAAGGAAAATGAGAGGGAAAATTTACTATTCATCACACTCAAAATCTTTATTTTCTTCTCTCTTTCTCTACAACCAAACAATCATTAGGGAAAATTCTTTATTTTCCTTTCTTTTCCCTCATTTTCCATAAGTTCCAAACAGAGCCGAAGATGTGGGACCTAAAGGATTATAGTTTTGACACATATACCTGCAATGCAGAGCAAAATGGCAGTGGGACATGTTGTGAAGGTTTGGCTAACAAAGACGAGAAATTTCTCAGTGCCGGGTGGGCACCACGTGTCTCGTGTCCGGCACCAATCTCAGCCGTCCAATAAAATTTTGGACGGCTCAGATCTGTTGGGCTGTCGAGGGGTTTTTTTTTTGTCATTTCACACTTTAAAACAGCCGAACAGATCTGAGTCATCCAAAACTTCATTGAACGGCCGATATGGTGCCAAGCACGGGACAAGTGGTGCCCACCCGGCACTAAAAAATTTCTCAAGAAAGACACTAGTAGACCTACTTTTATTTTAAATCACATGCTATGCAGCAATTTCTCCCTCCTTATTTTGCCGTTACTTTACAACTTTTTACTTTTGCCATTTACACTACTAGCATTTATCCGTATCTACGGCACTATCTATATCTATCATTTGATGTCATTTTTGTAATATATTTATAAAAGTGTGAGCATTTCCTTAAAAGAGTTGAAGAGCACACATCAGCCCTTCGATCAAATAAATCTCAACCTTTCTTTCAATTTATGTTTGTGTGGTCTCCACACCCTTGTATTTTATTAGATAGATTTTCCAAACCAACTTTGCTATTGAGTATTAAGGGAAAAAATCGAAATGGTCCTTGTAGTTTGGTGTTTGTATTAACTTGGTTCTTCCAGTTTCAATTGGCTCGATTTACACTCTGTAATTTTCATTTTGTTCCAATTTGGTCCAATTACTAACTGTCGTTAAACTCCGTTAACCCCAAACATGAATGGGTCCATTTTTTAGAGTTAAAACTGTAATCTGTCATTCTCCTCTTATCCTAATATACCTCTGAACCAAAATACAGAGCCTCATTGTTCCCTTCTCCATTTTTTTTCACGACTTTCATTCTCCATTTGTCACACCCGGGATTTTACATTCGACCAAAACGTGTCTCGTTTGCCTTCGAGGGGAGGAGTGAGAGGGATTAGGGCCTGAATAAGAGATCTAATTCCTACGGATTGTGACATGGTTCTTAAAAAGAACGAAAAAATGAGGAGTTTTGTGTTCTAAAAAAAGGTTCGGATATTTTTGAAAAATGTTTGAATTTTAGAAAATGAAGTGGGTTTTATTTTAAAAAGGGACTAAACTTTCATCAAGTTATCTACATATCTCCAAGTAAAAGAGAATTAGGTCCGACCATAGTTCGGGCCACAAAAAGGATTTAGAAAAAAACTTAAAGTCTCCACCGAACATCGAGCATAGAGTTTAGGTGTGCCTATTCATCTCTTAAATATCAAAAGAATAATTCAAATATTTTAGAAAAAAGAACACGGGTCAGAGAACCCAGTTTTTAGAAAAAAATGATTTCGTTTTGCTTTTTAGGAAAAGGTTTTAGGTCTGCAAAGTTAGAGAAGAAAGAGTTCGGTAATTCACTAGAAAAGAGACCCATTTGTGTCTAGGGTTAAAGGAGGCTACAGCAATTAGTGACTGGACCAAGTTGGAACAAAATATGGAAACTACAGAGTGTAAATTGAGCCAATTCAAACTGTATGGACCAAGTTGACACAATTACTAAACTACATGGATTATTTCAATTTTTTTTCCAAACATTAATTAACACAGATAAGTTTGCATAAATTTGTGTACAAATTTTTTGTAGAACTCACTTTTGGATCTTACACAAATAGTAATTCGATCTGTTTATTAATTTTAAAATATTTTTTAAGGGATCTCGTAAAAAATCAGCTCAATATGATACATGTAAGTGCTTGTTCCAATTATATAACTTTTCATTCAGAATTTCGGATTAAAATTCTGAATGAAAATTGTAAGATTGGACCAAATACTTACATGTATCGTATTAAGTTGATTCTTTACATTGTCCCTCAAAAAAATATTTTAAAATTAATATACGGATCGAATCATTTCTATGGGACACAAAAAATCTTTGCACAAATCTGTGCAAAGCAAATTGCGTTCATAGTAAACTAGCATGAGATGTCCTAATGCTTGTACTCTTTGTTTTTTACTGTCTTAGGCTTTCGAAATGCTCTGGAAACAAGGGTTTAAACTTTGAATGGTTTGCTAGTAAGAAAAACAAAAAACAAAACTATAGGTCTTAAGAACATGGGCTGTTGTGACCCTCTGCTCTCATTCTCAATTATTGCTCTGTGCTTACGAAATTTTTGAGGTAGATTTTGAAATTTCAACTTTTAAAATGTTGTTGTGACTCTTTGATAAAAATCCTTAGCAACATGTATTGAGATTTCAGGGCCTTTGTAGGAGTTGAAAACGAGTTTGGGTGGTTTTCCCTCATTTTGTTTAATTTCAAGTATATTGAGAGATAGAGTAATTTTCACCTTTTTACAATAAATATTATCAACTTTTATATTACTACAATGTAATCATAATTTGACAGCTAGTTGCTTCTATAAGAATCTAGCTAGAATTTATGGCCCCATTTGTTAAAGCTCCTGGGAGTTGGGATTAGATTACTAAGTCGAAGGGATTAACAATACTGCGTTTGGTTTCTAAAATTGGTTCGGATTCGTAATCCGTTGGGATAATGAATCCGGGGATTAGGGGGTATTAGCAATACCCCGTGGGACTTGGTATTCATAATCCGAACCCAACCCCTTCTCATTACCAATCCCTTCTCATTATCAATTTTTTCTATCAATCCAATCCCATCATCTAATCTCATCCCAAACAAATATACTAATTATCAATCCCTTCTCATTACTAATCCCATCTCCTTACGAATCCCAATCCTAATTTCCTCTCCTTACGAATCTTATCCATCTATCACTGTTATCAAATGGGACCTATAATCAACATAATATAATCATGGTACGTATAATTTAGAATTTGTTCCCTCACCTACTGCAACTACCCCACAACATTACACACGTCTCTCAAACGTTGATTTTCTATAATAGTGTAGATAAGTGATTTTAATTATCATATCTGTTATAGAAAATACAAGCATTATTGTTTAAAATGCAGACTCAAGGATAGTAAATTAAGAATATATAGAAGCATCACTAAACATATACAAACAGTCACCATACAATTACACAAACATTTTCTTTTCTTTTTTTTTTTAGGAGTCACCATACAAACATTTTTTTTTTAATCGTCAAAAGTAACATTTTAATAGGGAAAGGAGAGAGGATTGCAATCAAAAATTAAAAAATACAACCAAAAGGACAAAGCCCAAAATAACACTTGAAGGCCTAAAGTGCCCAGATAAATACAAATATAGCACAAACACCCCAAAAGGCCTAAAAAGTTCAGATCAAACATTAAAACCTAGCCCAAAGAAAATCCAAAACCTAGCCCAAAGAAAATCCAAAACCTAGCCCTAAGAATGGCGTCACCACCCCAACCATTTAGACAGATCATCCCCACCATCGAACGACCACCGCAAACCACCTAGCCACCTTTGGCCTCCCCTACGGAGATGAATCCTGAATCCCATACATACTGAACTACCTCAGAATCTACACCTTGCTGTTAGGCGAGCATCGGGCAACAACGACCACTACGGGGGCCATGCCGACCGCTTCAACAAAACGTTAGAATCCCATGCCGTTAGGCAAGATCGGACAAACCCAACAAAAGACCAACTGGAAAACAATGTCTGAATAACAGCTGAGAACGGGGAGACAGAACGACGAGGGTAGGGGGTTGGAAAAAGAAGAGGGGAGAAGGAAAAGACAGAGGATTGAAGACCATACCAAAAATGTCGACCGAAACCGCCGCTGTGAAGCACAGTAGATCGGCTCTCAAAAATGACAAGGGGAAGAATGGACGCTGAGATCCATTAAATGTGAGCATCGCTATTGGGAGCCGCCGCCGCCACCATCTTGTTGCTTAAGCCGATTGACTTAGTGAATATGAAAAAGAGAAAGAAAAAAGAATGCGGAAGGGGAAGAGAAATGGAAAAAACGGAGGGAAGGAGGGCGGGGGAGAAATAGACGAGCAGAGGAGGAAGGGGAGAGAGGAGGAGGATTGCCGGGGGAGGAGGGGAGAGGCGGTGCCTCTGCCAGGCAGTAGCAACTTTCTTTCTAACCTTTTATAAGAGCATGTACACCAATATTAGGAAAAATACCGATTCAAAAAGTACAATTTCTATTTTACCTACCACTTTTTTATATTCACACCACACCAACCTCTCTACATTTTCCTCTCTATTTAGTATTAAATATTAAAACAAATGGAGAATACAAGCTCCTGTAGAAAGAAGGAGAGAAAGGACGGCAGAGAGAGAAAAAGAAACAATAAAAAAAGATTTGCATATGAATAGTGCCTCTCTAAAAGTGGATAGGATTTTGCACAAATGTATTTTGCCTTTCATTTGACCTATTCTAGTGCATGCCTATTTTTGTTCTTTTCCTCTCCAAATTAGAGAAAATGCATTTTTACCTCATCTCATGCACATGCTCTAAGGAGAGTTCGAATAATGAATATCATTTCACTTTCAACTTTAATTGGGCAACAAAAACATAAACAAATTTCGATATGAGAAACAAATCTTAAGCTACTAGAAATCTCATCGATCAAAAAAATTCAGCCTGTGTTTTGGAGGAATTAAAATTAGTACTCCCTCCGTCCCATTTTCATTGTCCTTTTTTGATGTTCGTGCAGTTTTCAATCGCTTATATCTTTCAATGTGAATCTCCAAAAATATGCAATACGGATCTTATTTGATAGATTTCAATTTGTTCTATAATACAAAGATATCAAAATCATGAAAAATATTATAGATTGAAAGATATACGCAAGAGACAAAAAAGTGAAAAAGGAATAATAAACAATGAAAATGGGACGGAGGGAGTACATGAACCCCAATGAGCCAAAGCAGAGGAGGTGCATGGGGGAATTGGATCGCCACGGATATGGTGGGTTTGAATGATTGTTGTGGTGGTGGCAAATCAAGGTAGGTTGTGAACGTGCAATAGCTACAGCGTAAAGCCATTCACATGGACCAATGTTGGTTGTCTCTGAAGTTCACATAATTTGTGAAACCATGCCTATTCAATTTGCAATTTGGGCCTATCGTATGTATATTTTAGAACGTACGTAGGAAATCACATGATTGATTTATCCATACACACATGCAATCTATATAGATATATATATACAGAAATATTCAGGTAAAGACCTTAAAATGAGGACCTTAAATATGGACCTTCCATTTCTCGCATTTTCCAATCGGATTTCAATGATC
>BPLS01000518.1:2525598-2540189 GCA_019656275.1 Rhododendron kiyosumense
GAGAGAGAGAGAGAGAGAGAGAGAGAGAGAGAGAGAGATTTGAGCATAATCAAATTTTCAAAAAAAACAAAAACCCTAACAAAAAAAAAACAGATTTTCGAAAACAAAAAAAACCCTAAAAATTGGGGGTTGAACAGACTGAACAAGAAAGAGAGAAAGAGAAAGATACCTCAAAGAAAGGTCGAGTCTTCGTCATCCTTGTTCGTCGTGGGTGTGGGTCTTCGTCCTTCCAAATAAAACCCTAGGAAAGAACGGTTTCAAAGAGATAGAGAGAGTAAGCGAGAGAGAGAGCTCGCAAGACGGGGAGAGCGAGATAAGGGCCATCTTTCGTCGAATCTGAAGAAGAACAAGTGCCGTTCGTCGTCTGTCTTCGGCGTCTTCTCTCTCTCTCTCTTCTCTCTCTTCGATCGCCTGTTCAAAAGAGCTGGTTCAGATCCCGTCCAGTATAGTTACCCTCCAGTCCCGTCCAGTTCGGCCTTTTGTGGGCCCTTTTCGGGCCCACAACATTGATCAGAACTGTTCATATTTTAGAGCTTGTCGAGACCAACGACCATGTAAAAAATCATGTTGATCGGATAATGTTTGATATCATTTCAAAATGCATTAATGTTGTCTAAAAAAAGGTGTGAAACACAGGATTACAGCCCTTCAACACATTTTTTCGAAACTTAATACATTTTGAAATGATACCAAACGGTACCCAATCAACGTGATTTTTGGTTTGATCATTGGTCTCGACGAGCTCTAAAATGTGAATGGTTCCGATCATTGTTGTAGACTCAAAAAGGGCCCACAAAAGGCCAAACTAGACGGGATTGGAGGATAACCCCAAATTGGACAGGATCTGACTCCCTCATTTAAACCTGCAAAGTCCCTTTTAGGCTCTGTTTGGAACTTGTGGAAAGGAAAGGAAAAATAAAAGAGAGGGAAAATGAGAAGAAAGTGAATTCTTTTCTCTTGTTTGATTGTAGAAAGAAAATGAAAAGAAACTAGGAAGAAAATTGTTTTCTCTTGTTTGACTTCAAGAGGAAAATGGAAAGAAAATGGTTTTCTCTTCTTCAAATTAGGCACTTTTTCCATTTTCCTCAGCCACTCCAGAGCTTTCCTTTCTTTTTCCTTTCTATTTTCTTTTCCTTTCTCCCTTGTATAGGAACCAAACAACTCTAAAGAAATTTTTTTATTTTCCTTTCTTTTCTCCCACTTGTTCCAAACAGGCCCTTAAAATCTGAGCCGGCTGAAGACAAACGTCCACATTTTTAAAAGTGAGGACATACTCATTAGAAGGTTAGTGTGCGTGTGTGTGTGTGTATATATATATATATATATATATATCTATTATAAAATAGAAGGGTGTTGGGACAAATTGTTAGAACGACTTAGATTCATTTGATCTAAAGGCTGTAGTACATCCTTCCACGTCTCGGTTAAGTGCCCATGGTTTTTACCTAAATCACACAACTGCCATCCCCTTCTAACAGGGATGCGTAGTGCCGTAGGTACGGGTTAGCACTAGTATTATAATAAAACAGAATTGTATTTGAATCTAAAAGACAACCAACGCTTAAGATTTATCTTTACATTCTAGATAAATCTTCACCCTTTATTCTACAAAATTATGTTTTGGTAAATACTTTCACTTTTTTTTGACAAACATACAGCAGGATCGCGGTGAGAAAATCTCACCGCACACACTGTCTCTCTCTCCGATTTCCAGACCCCCCCTCTCTCTCTCTCCGAATACGGCCTCCCCTCATGATGCTCCGCCTCCACCCCTCCCATCACGCAGGTTAGCCACCGCCTCGCTTTCTGCGCCGGCCGGACGAATAGTTACGAGTTATCAAAATAGCACGGCCATGACGGGAACATGAAGGGGCAAATTGATATCAATTGGTAATTATTGATAATTTTATTTTATCAAGAGGTAATTTTTGATAATTTTTTTACAGAGAACGTTGATTCATGCCCTTTATGTTCCTAGAATGGGTATACTCGAATTGTATTGTTTTCGTTAACTAATCTTTTGTTCCAATACGTTGATTCATGCCCTGTTCAAATATTTAGTTGCAGTATAGAATAGGACCAATTCGCACATAAATTGTGTGTACCCAATTTGTAATCGGTATGTTAGTCTTCGGGCAAATCAGATGCATCCATGGTGTCTGTAAAAATGCCTCATACAAATAAAATTGAGACTATATATTAAATTGCTTTGTCATAGTTCATAGTGTTCCTTGAACGTGGGTCGGTTGAATTGCATAGTGTTCCTTGAGCTCCTAAATTTTACGTTTTCAAAGACATAATCGTAGATATGCTATTAGCGTCATCTTTTTATCATTTGGCTCTTTAATCTTAAATGACATGATTGAGTTAAGATATAATCGTAGGGATGCTATCAGCGTTATTTTTTTTTTATCATTCGGCTCTTTAATCTTAAATAACATGATCGAGTTACATTCAGTTGAAACGGTAGTCTTCGGCAAAAGTTTTCGAACGGGAGTTTTTAGGCAATAGTTTTCAACCGGTGAAGAACCAAACGGTAGTCTTCAGGCAAAAGTTTTTCGTAAACAGTTTTGCTTTGTCATAGTTTTCCCTTTACCCTGGCCTAGCCAAATTCAGAGTTTTGGTAAAAGCTCATATTCTTATCTCTATGCATTTAAAGCCTAGCTAGAGTGCAAACCACTTGATAAGTGATATAGCCTCCTGTCCAATATTTTCTTCCCAATTTTGGTTTGTGATATTTTTTTTTGTTTGTCTTTTTGCATTAGGCAATGAACAGCAAAGGAAAGCCCACACGTGTTAGCAATAGAGAAAAAGATTCACGGGTATCACCCGTTGACGTATCTTCCATCTTTATTTTGAAAAGAAAAATTGATAGTCAATTATCTAAATGACATTCTAATTTCTTAAAGTTGCTTACACGTATTTTAGGAACAATCTGGTAAAGATATATCAAAAGGAACACTTGCGCAACGTGCCCGACGAGAAGGAGAACAAATTTTTAAGCAAACCACTGAAAGGCGATCGAAACAACACTCGCCGATAAATACAAGTGCAAGTCTCTTATTAATCAAAATCATGTTTGACTATCTACGTATTACCATTTATTCCCTGCTTTGCATCCCTCTATTATCTGTCTTCGTCTCCTCCTTTTACTTTCACATGTCTTGAATAGTACTTGCTTTTTTTAATTTGTATGTATCCTTATGCTGGCTATCAACCTGAAAGGTTTGTTGATGTATTCGATCATCTTTGAGTCATCGGAAGTTCCTTTCGATCATGGCTAAGTTATCCCTTTATCACTTTGCAGATTCCAGGAGCATTTGATCGTCATTGGGTCAACCCTTTGCGCTATCACGAAGAGGATCCAAAGCTTACGCCGCTGTAGTAGAGATCCGTGGGTTTCTTGATTCCAAATGGAAGAATCGGTAATGAGTCTCTTTTTTCCTTGGTAGAAGATCCGAATGTGATTGCTAAGGAAAAAGAGTAAAAGTACAAAATAGACCCAAAAAAAAAAAGTATACAATACTTAAATCCGTTTTTCTCTGCTTCTTTAACCTTAAAAATAAGACCAAATATAATTTATTTTTTAAAGTTGTTTTGAGACCAAATATGATAGCTTGATCAGGATTTTACTGAAGAACAAAACACTCAAGCTGCTAGCAAGGGCTGATGCCTATCCTTTTTTGTGCTTCAATGAATAGGTTTATAGTTCATAGTTCCTAGGCTCATCCCTGACTATTACTACCAAATGCTTTAACAGCTACCCATGTTCAGTTCTACTGCTAGCTTAGTGTTCGGTTCAGAGAAGCTGATTTTCAGAAACTTAGTGTTCAGTTCTACTGTTTTCAACATGAGGTGCCTTTATAAGTTAGCTTAGGGTTCAGTTCTACTATTTTCCTTTTTTGTTTACAGTTCGTTGCTGATGGAGTGTTCTTCGCTGAGTTGAACGACGTGTTGACGAGAGAGCTAGCGGAGGCCAGGTAACTCCAATGCGAATCGAGATCACCATCAAAGCCACTCACTATCAGAACATCGATCCTCGGTGATTATTCCCTGATTGATCGCACATGATTATTCTCTGTTTATATGTTTTGTGTTTCAAAATCAGTCCGGGATTTAAAATTGTTGCTTTCCTTGCGTCTGTTCTTTAGTTCCCCAATTCCCCATTGCTCTAGATGTTATGCTTTGGAAGAAGAGAGTAAACTCTAGATATTATTTGACTGGAAGTTATGGTAAAACCTAAAGTAGTTTAGAGATGGTAAAGTATCAACCAGTTCAATTTATTCACCATGATGTGGTAATGGTTCTGTCTTCCATTTGGAAAAGTTGCAGCTTTTCCATATCAAGGTTTGTTTTTTTATTTTCTGTCTTCCATTTTGGTTTTTAGGGTTTGTTTTGTCTATGTATTGCTCATCAGTGGATGTTATTTAGAAGACTTATGAAGTGGGCTTTAAGGGTTTGAAAAGGATTGGAGAGGTTGGGGTTTTGAATACACTAGGTATCGGGGAGGTTGCTAAATATTCCGAGTATTGTTCTTGAACTTTATGTACACATGAGGGATTGTGTGCAGATTCTGAATCTGGGAGCTCTTCGGGAAGTGATTCTGATGCGGATGATGCAGAGTCGAGGGGCTGAGAGACCAAATAAGTTTTAAAGACTTGAATTAGGAGTGAGTGATGATGATTGAAGAAAACGAGGTTTTGAATTATTTCCCTCTGGAACAGAAGAGCGCTATAAATCTACGGGCCGCCGCCAATTTCATTCCAGCCAAGTCCTTCCGAGCTCGCAAGGCTTACTTCAACAACGAGGTCGGATCTCCGTTTGTTTTTTCTCTCCTTTGATTTCATCGATGAATGTACATAAAAGAGTTTAGTCTTTATTTTGCCTATGGTGAAATTCAATCGAATTCTTATCTATTGGCATAACTTCCTATCGAAATTGTTCAATTTTATCGTAGTCATGGACTCATGGGTAGATTATTAGTATACTTCAGCATTGAGGTCTTTTGCTTACGTAGCAAAGCAATTGATCGAAGATATTGGAGTTTGTCATAGGTATAGTCAGATGATAGATGAACTGATTTTTCCACTTGGGTAACTGATAGCTAGACAAGTATTGGATTTTTGAGGATTAAGAGCTGCCTTATTGGACCTGTTAGTGAGTGCATTTTTGTCACATTGTAAATCATAGAATCCTCATGAGTACATGAAATGATCCAAGTTTGTATGCTTTGATTGGAGAGATGATGTCAAAAGTTCAATATTAGACTGAAAGTAAGATTGTGAACATCACAAATTATGTTTTTGTTTGTCGTTTGTGATTTTGGAGGTTTAATTTTTATAGTCAATGACTAAATTAGTTTATTTATTTTTATGTTTGTGCAGAAATACCATTCAAGTACGTCAAATTGCGAGATTTCAGATCCATAAGTATTCACTTATTATGCAGAGCACTGGCTGGTGTGCTTAGATTTGTACTTATATTGTTAAATGTATAGCACTGGTGGGTATGCTTGGGTTTGTACTTTTGTTGGTAAATGCAAAGCATTTGCTTAGGTTTGCTCTTATGTTGTTAAATGCAAAGCATTGGTTGGTCCTATGTTGTTAAATGCAGAGCACTGGTTGGTGTGCTTAAATTTTTACTAATTTAGTTGATGCAGAACACTGGCTGGTGTTCTTAAATTTAAATGCAAAGCATTGGCATGCACATGTTTTCTGTTTTATTTTTGCAATGAAATAGCCATGATTGAGAGACATTTGACATATAAGAACAAAATAGAAATTAGAAAACATGTGCACGGGTTATTGTTTTTCGCATAGTTGGATTTGTTGGGCATGGGATGACGTATTGCATGCGAGTCAAGTTTTTATTTGCATGAGCTAATCGTTCGAATTGTGCCTTCAGGCATGGGCATGCACTAGCAGCGTGCATGTAGGCACGTTGCGCTGTGCCTTCAGACATGGGCATTCGCTAGTATATATATACGGGACGGTTCAAGAGACAAAAAAAAAACACCTAAAAAAACACCCTAAATCTCAATCTTATAGTTTCCGATCAAATTTTTATGATCTGAATTGTTCAATGTGTTCAAAATGTAATTTTAAGGGTGTCCACGAGAAATTAGCAAAAAAAATGACCGGAAAAGGCTTGATTTGAGCAGTTTTTATTTGAACCGTTCAATAAAAAGCTGTTCGAAACTGTTCGGATCAAGCCCTTCCCGGTCATTGTTTTTGCTGATTTATCGCGGGTATCCTTAAAATTACGTTCTGATCATATTATATATATATAGTCCACTTCTCCTAAGGACCACTTTAACTTAATAAAATAAGGACCTCTCTTTCCTGATCGAATTTCGATGATCCGAGCCGCTCAATGTGTTCAAAACGTGATTTTAAGGGTACCCGCAAGAAATCAGCAAAAAAAAAAAGACCGAAAAGGGCTTCATCCGAGCAGTTTTTGTTTATTTTTTATCAAACGGTTCAAATAAAAACTGCTCGGATGAAATCCTTCCCGGTCATTTTTTTTGCCGATTTCATGCGAGTACCCTTAAAATCATATTCTGAACATATTGAGCGGTTCGGATCATCGAAATTCAAATGGAAAATGTGAGAAATGGGGAGGTCCTTATTTTAACTAAAATAAGGATCTCCTTATTTGAAAATGACTCTATATATATATATATATATATATATATGTCTGTCTATATCAATATCTATTAATCTATATTCAAGCTTAGTTATGATTTTAGTAGCATTGGATTATGTCCAAATATGAAGTTATTATGAGATTAATAATAGTGCGTCCACGGACCTAAATGCTAAATCAGGATTTGTTATGAAATATGTTATTTGATTGTTATGTTTTATTGATAATCTTTTTAGCAACTCATGACGTTGGGACGAGATTGCGATACAACTCGACTAATGGGTACATAATAGTAATGGGCACCACACAAGGCACGTTGGTTTTGAATTAATTACAATAGGTGTTTTTTATTGTGACCAAAGTTGTAACTTCACATTTTGGAAATTCGTCATCATCTTTATGGGCCATTAAAAAAAGAGTTTCTCTCAAAGTCCATGAATAAAGCAAAAGCCCTCCACCAATGCCATCACGGACTTCAATGGAAATGTTTAGTGGGCCATCAGCCCATGAAAAAACCTTGGAAAGGTCTGATTCTAAGGAAAGAAATCGTAAAAGTTCAATGAAGGTTGAGTGTTTTGGCCTAATTAGATTTTTTTTAATCTTCATTTATTTATTTTTAGCATTTTTTAGTTTTGCATTAGTTTTTTTTTTAGATTATTAGTTTGTCTCAGAAAAAGAATTTAAAAAGTAAAAAGTATTGATCAAAACCTTTAAAAAAAAAATTCACTAATTATAAAAATAATCCAAAACATACATGACTTTTTGGATAATTTTTGTCGTTATTCAAATAAAATTTAGTTTTGGTTCTGATTTTTTAAATATTTTTCTAATTCCTTCTATTAGACGATCCAATAGTCCACAAAAATTGACGCAAAACTAACAAACGTGATTTTTTTAATAAAGACAAATATTAATCCTAAAAGATTACTAGGCTAAAAGACTGCTCAATAACAGTTAGTAATGTTTTAAGTCAAGTTCTACCTAATTTTTTTCTTTACATTTTTCACTATGCTTACTTATATATTTTTTGAATATTTAATGCTAGTAGGAGTAATAAGTGGAGAAAGATAGAGAGAGAAATGTTGGAAGTAGGGGGAATCTAGGGGAAATTTTTTGAAAGGCAAAGAGACCACAAATGAATATTTTTTTAAAATTGTTTTCCGGTTTCTCGTTGATATCATTCAGAGCATGAACAAGATGCACTAAAGAAGATGTAGAAATTAATTATAAAAAATATTTAGTGTAAACATAGTTTGTCCTGATTTTAAGCCCCAATAGTTTGCCTCCATTTTAAGCCTGAATAAAAACATAAATTACAATGAAAAAGCTAAAATTGCTCACCAGAAATAAAAGATAATACAAAAAGTCAACTTTGTTCGGTTTGGGTTTGAGGGAGATTTTTGGAGGTAATTAATGGAGAGAAATAGATTAAAAAAAATTATTGGGGACTGTGCGTTCAATGGCAGAGCCAGAATATATATTTCACTTCGCATCTGACAAATAGAGTGACAATCAAGTGGTGGATGCCCTATACTCCTTCCTCCAGCCGAGGGTTCCAACCCTCCAGTATCATCCCCCTTCCCCTATAGTAGTAGTAGAATATGATTTGTTTTGTCAGAAAAAATTTCGCATGCGAAACTTAAAAATAAAAGTGTAAGGTCGGGGGGCCGTGGCCACCCCCATCCCATACACAGCTCCACCAACGTGTGCGTTGAGAGAGAGGAGTTGGGTTTTGAGAGACCCAAAAAGAGCATACACAATATGTTTTTTAGGTTTCGGATAATACTTTTTTACTTATTTTATTCAATAATTCTATAGGTACCGACCCTCTCCCTACCGAAATCGTATGGACGGCCGCGCCGGGCTGTCTCCAGCCACTGGACGGCCGATCCAAGCCGTCCAAAAATTTTAAAAAAAAACCGAGGGGGCGTATGCGGGAATCAATGGCATACGATGTGTATATGGTGCTTAATCCAAACATCATTCTTTTTGTGTATATATGTATATACAAAAAAATGAAGTGTTTGGATCGAATATCTACACATGTCGGATGCCATTGATTCTAACGTGACTCACTCGGGTTTTTTTTATAGAATTTTTGGATGGCTCAGATCGTCCATCCGGTGGCCGGAGACGGCTCGGCACGGCCGTCGGTACGATTTCGGTAGAGGGAGAGTCAGTACCTATAGCAGCACTCTATTTTATTTCACATATCTGAGACGAGTTCGGAAAAGTAAATATTTTGATCGAAAACTAAAAAAATTGTGTTAACCTCTAGAATAAACAATTTTCGCAAAAGATAATTAATCCAGTCTCTGAAAAGGTCGACAAGACCAATTTCAGAAGATTTTCTGAAATTCAAAACTGGGTGGGGTCAAATGCTGAAGTTGCGTTGGTGATGGGAGATAAATAATGTAGTAGTAAATTGTGTGATAACTTCTTCAGCAGTGCTACAGTCACCGACCGGGGGGTCGGTGACCGGCTACTGACCGCATGTGGGGCCCACTCTGGGTCCCGCACGAATGATCCAAGCCGCTCAATAATTTTAAAAAAAAATCGAGTAGGCCGCGCAAAAAATAAGCTCAATCCGATATGCGTACGTGCTCGTTCCAAACTTTCATTTTTGAACGGCTCGGATCATCTGATTTTGGAACAGCTCGGATCGAGCACGTACACACATCGGATTGAGCTTATTTTTCACGTAGCCCACTTGGTTTTTTTTTTTAAATTATTGAGCGGCTCGGATCATTCGTGCGGGGCCCGGAGTGGGCCCCACATGCATTCGGTGGCCGGTCACCGACCCTCCCGGTCGGTCACCGTAGACTTTCTGTAACTTCTTTTAATAAACTTTTGGTGAAGGACAAAAAATAATTGAAGGGCTAAAATAGGTAGGAGTACTAATTAGTAAGTAGTATTTTGTTAGATTCCCTTAAATATTCACGTAGCGCACAATTGATCTAACCCGCCATTAGTCGGTTGGGTGTAGGTGAAATGCAAACAAGGACGGAACCAGTGTTTTATCCTAGTAGTAGCGAAATGTATATTAAAAAAATAAAAAAGATGCATTATAATATTAATAGTTATCGGCTCTAGAAAAAATAAAATAACATAACAAAGAAATGATGTTTTTCATTTGCACATAGAATATGAACAAAGACTAACTTTAATTTTGGGTATCGATAATGCCACTCCAACAACAACAACAACAGAACTCATGTAGTCTTCATTCACTGTGGGTATGGGCGGGAGAGAATAGGAGACAGATCTAATCTTTGGTAATATGCACAAAGTGACTATTCTCAAAATACCACTTAAACAACAGCCCGCCTACACCGATTTTGCTGAGGAACCATGCCCCCAAATTAAAGCCAAATGGCATCAGAGAGGGCAAGTCTAGAGACTCAATTCAATTTATGTGTATATTATCATGGTTCCTTCATTGATAGTCTATGCACAAAGATAATAATGTTACTCTCCAAATTTGTAATGTCACTCCCCAAATCCCATTATAGATTTCCTAAATTGATAACCGCACTCCTTTTTGGAAGTGACATATTATAAATTTGGAAAGTGGTATTATAATTAAATTCCCTTAATTTTTTAGGGTTAAAAAGTGGAGTTTTTTTTCTTCTTAATTATACATCATCATTTATATTATTTCACTTTAGCCCATTGAATTTAGATTTAGAATACTTTTTGGGGTCTGCTTTCTTAAAAAAAAAATACAAGATTTATGACTAGTATATAATAAAAAATAAGGAAACAAAACCTAGCAGTGACGAGACTATATAAGTTGGGGATAAATTTTTTTTTCCACATATAATAATTACATTTTCTAAAATTCTTATCGTAAAAGCCGCCACCACTAGACCCCCTTGGTCCCATCCTTGAATACAAACACAAGACTCAGGTAGCCTAGCTAGCTATAGCTATATAAATATAGGTAGGGGAGGACTATTATAGTAATTACTTATTTCATAGGTAAAAGAGGAATATGCCTGTCTCTCTAAGGTACCGTTGAACTTTCTTTTTAAACCTTCTTTTTCAAAAAGAATGTAATTTAAAGTTCAAATATAATGAAAATAAAAATTATTTTTTTAATTTTTTTTACACCGTTTAAAAAATCTTAATGAGATTTATCAAATAAGATCTATATTGCTAGAAAAATAATTTGTGTAAACACATAATTTTTGAACTTGAAATTACCTTCATTTTTTAAAACATCATTTTTTACAAAACTGGAACACCATCTAAAGAGCAAACGGACCTCAGGGTGCATGTGTCAGTGAATTAATTTATACCAAAATATTTACGAGGAGACTCGATCGAGTTTCATAGTGTACGGCCACCATAGCGATGATCATATATATCATAGAACTTCCGCTTAGCTTCTAGAAAATATTGTGTTGTGTTGTAGAAATTAATCATGGTCCATAATGGATATATATGCATGTTTGGCTGTGGATAAAAGTAGAAGAATACAGATGCGTGCAAAGCTAGTATCGATCGCAATGATTAATTTGAAAAACACGTACAGATGGAGCACTTTGTTATGAATCATGAATGTGGTGATATATATAGTATAACATTACTTACATTGTGATTAACATTTGACCAAATAACCATGGAAACATCAAATCATGTGTATGATCAGTTGATGGATTTGAAGTAGAAAAGGAAAAAAAGCCCAAATCATTGCAGGACCGGATCGAGTCCGTTGTGAGAGTAATAAATTCTAAACGCACCTTATTTTTGGCTCTCTACGCCAACTTTAATTTGTGGGACGCCAGTGGTGGTTGGTACGTGGCTACGGCCGGCACTAGCTAACTGCGGATACCTATGCTATATATGCATCTTCAATGGGAGAGCTGTTAAAATCCCATTCCCATCTGTCAAAACTGGCAATTGAAGTTTTTCAAGTAATTTACCAAATCTATTTATAGTACTAATAGCTATATGGATTTTGCGGCAACCAATTGGCAGCAGATGTCAAATGCAAAAGTGGCCTTTCAACAACTTTTTGGTTTTTATTTTTTTTTATTTTAATAAAGACCATATATATGTATAATAAGATCACACTTGGCTCCATGATTGAAGAGGAAGGATTTTGTACATGTCAAATATGAACCAATTTTCTGTTCAGCGTGCATAAAATAAATAGACATGCATCTCTAAATTTTGAAGCAAATGAGGGAAACGCTACCATCTCCAACCTTGGCTTCAAATGTACATGGGGATGCCACATTTTTTTTCAAAGTTTATGTGGCAATTTGACACGTTAGAATTTGACATCTCTACAATGCTCACTCCAACCAATATGCCTAATTTCTTAATTAAGAATATTTATTAAGCTTTGGAAAGTAAATAACACCTAAGCATTTAACATTTTAGTTGAACTTAGTTTACATGTCAATTCTTCCACTTGACATGTCATGTTGGATTTTATATTCTTGATTGAAGATGCTCTTATAGAACTTGTGATTTTGGCTGAGTTTTAAGATGCCCGTCTTTTTTTTTATGATAAATTTGCAACTTTGGTGTGCATGGAATTAGTTTCAATGTTTTGTGGGTGGAGGGAGAATAAAATGATGTGTATTTAATCAAAAAGACTAAAAAAGGGTAATGGGAGCTTTTTGTGTTCCATCAATTAAATCCATTTCCTTTCTTCTGAGAATCATGACTACTACAGTCACTCCAATAAAACACCAAATGGAAAAAAGATATCCACCCAAAAACATAATGACTCTTACCCCATAAAAATAAGGAAACCCATTACAGATGGACTGTTCCTTTTTTTCCTTCTCCTTCAAATGAAGTGACTTCAATAGAATTGAATGATGTGTGCCAACGTTTGGTTAAAGTTGATGGATATGACAGAACTTAGGGTCACTGTTTTCTCAATAAAAATTGAAGAGCAAAATTCCTTCTATAACCATAGGATGTACGAGAAGGTCCATGAATTACCAAGCCAAATTCTGAAGCTCATAATTAATGTATATATATTAGTACTAGCTACTTGTGTATATGAATTGTCACTGCTTCCTATGGTCCCATGTGGCTTTTTATTTTTTCTCTTACTTATATGATTTTTTTGAATGGCTCTCCTTCCTTTTTCTTTTTCTTTTTTTTATAGACAAGAGTAACATTTTATTAAGAAAAAAAGGAAGGAGAATCCAACCAAAAGTTGAAAAAACATCCAAATGGGAACAAAACTCATAAGACTCAAAGGCCTAAAAGCCCAAATAATATAACGAAGCCCAAAACACCCAAAAAGAGTCAAAGCCCTAAAAATTAAGAGGCCAAAAAGCCTAGATATTATAATAAGCCCAGTTCAAAGAAAACCCAAAATCCTAACTCTACACACTGTACATTTTCACTGAACATGCCTTTCACACACCGTCGCCACCTTTGACTGACCACCACCACCACACTGTCGTCCCGCCCGATCCACAAAATCATCGAGCGCCATACGCCACCACCATTGGAAAAATAGACCAATGGTGGGAAACCCAAAAAACATTCGCAAGCACTCAATCTTAGCTGTTAGGCGACGACCAAACCACCCAACAGTAGATACCGGCGGGAGGCCATGCCAGTGAAGCTCTAAGCCATTGGATCTTTTTTTTGATAGGCAACAAAAGTTTTATTAAGAAAACTTGATAAGGGGTACATCAAGTTGGGGGAGAGGGGAGAGGAATCCAACCAAAGGTTGGAAAAAAGATAACACCTATTGGGTCGAGGCCCAAACAACTATGGGGCAATGCCTGAAAATAGGACAAGCCCCAGCCCTGATGGGCCTCAAATGCCTAGATCAAACAACTATATGCTCAATAAAATCCGAAGGCCTAAAAGCCCAAATTAGATCAACTCAAAACAACCCAAATCATCAAGCATGTAGAGAAGCAAGCCTAGCCTATATATATGCCCAAACCCTAACCCTAAATGGCCCAAAACAGAGACTGCCCATAGCAAACCAACAGCCGCCGTCCACCCTCCCTGGTGCCACTAAAACCCACCAAAATGACCCATCCCGGATCGACCAAACCACCACAGCACCAACAAGCAAACCTCGCTGGCAAAAGCCCCCGTGTGCAGCTGGAACCCCGTCAATGGCCGCTGAGACACCGTCGATTCGGCTCTCACAAACGACCTAAGAAACTGACCACGATGGTTCCAATCACCGCCGAGCGTTGCGAATCGTCGCCACCCATGAACACCCACGCATCAAGCCACGATCCAGATCCATGCACCAGACGTGAACCACCGCTTGTCGTTAAGCCCAAACCATGACTACCCAGGAGTAGAATCACAATGGGTGACCTCACGGAACTCATCACCACCACCCTCATCGGACACCCTCGCCATTAGGTTGAACCAATTACCCCAAGTGGAAAAGACCGGTGGACGGCCGACAAGAGGAGAAAGAGGATGGGGCCAGAAGATGAAATGGCATAAGGGTTCGGAGGATAGATTCGATCTGGACAGGTTTAGGGAAGGAAAGGGAGGAGGAGCCTAAGGGGAGAAGGCGGCTCTCCCCCCCAGGCGGGAGCTCAACTGGATTAGAAAATAGTAGAAAGAGAAAGTAAAGAGAGATGATACATACATTATTCTAACATTGTGTGATACGATCGCATCTCTAAACCACTGGATCTGCCTCGTTGTTAGGTAAAACCGCAAGAAGCCCAGGAGCTACCTAGCCAGGAGATCCCAGAAACAAAGTCGAGAAGAGGACAGCAACGAGAAGACAATAAGAGGGAAAAACAAATACAGTGTACGGGAGGGAGAGAGACAGAAGAAATGGAGAAATCTTACCAAGGCCAATCTTGTCAATGTCTGAACACGTACCCCATTGTTGATCTCCGAGAAGCCGTCGATTTGATCCTCATAGAAGACTTGGAGAGGGCCGGATGTAGAAACCCATAACTTTGGCTATAACTTCCAGCACC
>BPLS01000518.1:2546227-2564382 GCA_019656275.1 Rhododendron kiyosumense
AAACGCTGACTTTTCACACAAAATAGCTCTTCTCCATACGCAACAAGGAAGACAAAAGAGTTTAAAACTTGTAATAATTTACTTAAACCTAGCAGGTCTTGAGCTGGGTCATTTTTAATTATGCATAAATACAGTACATATCATCAAAAGGGTCAATTTTCTGTAACTGTTTAAGCTATTTTAATACTTATTACTTTAACATATTTTTGTTCTCCCTATGAGTTTTTGGTTTTTGTTAATTTTCAATAATGCTAGCTAGTGTGATTATATATATTGAATATGACACCTTTATTTATTGCGCATTTTCATCAAATACATGAAGTTCACATCAAATCGACTTCAAATTGTGGTATTGAAGTGGAGGGATGCTACTATATGTTACTCCTACCGTCCCGATTTTTTTGTCCCCTTTCTGACAGTGTTTGACCTCTAAAAAAAATTGTTTATAATTTTTAATTCGTAATATTTTTAATATGTAATATAAATCTTGTTTGCTAGATTTCAATTAGTTTTATTATATAAAATCTTCAAAATCATAAAAAGTCATTACAAAATGTAAGATATAAGTATATTTTTAAAAGACATAAATTTTAATAATTGGACAAACAAATTAGAACGGAGGGAGTATCTTCAACATATTTCTTCACTTTCTATTTGTCTCCACGTGCCGTGGCGGGTTTCATTCTAATGCTACTAGTTTCATTAATTTGATAGTAAGTTATAACTTAGAAACCCAAAACTCAAGGGTTGGCCAAGTTTTTGGCCTACAACTTAGGTGTTTACTTCATCCTAAAATATCAGGTTCGATTCTTTTTGTCAATAATTTTTGGGATCACTTCACTCCCACGCGTGAGCGTATGAAACTTGTATGGGAGGGGCTATAAGGATTAGCTTGAAGTGCACACAAGTTGGCCCGGGACACCCTGCATTACCAAAAAGAAAGAAAAAAGACAAAAAAAACTTTGAAACCCAAGGGGTTAGTCCGTTTGGTTGGTAGGTTTGACTCCTCCACACAATCGATCAGGGTTAGATTTTTGAAATCAGACCGTAAAAAAGTAATTTCTCATGAATTTTCTAGTTCTGACATAAATGACATGCTGTTGACCCTCTAACCAGCCCAATGAGCGAATTAGTTAAGGTGCGCTTAGAGCCCGTTCCAGAAACATAATAAGAACTTATTTTTTGTGTAATAAAAAGGCTTGTTCCTGAAAAATGAGAAGGCTGGTACTTATTTTGGAAGAATTTATATAGGTACCAATCGGTCGGGGAGGAAAATCGTACTAGCGGCCGCGCCAGGCCGTCTCCAGCCACCGGACGGCCGATCCGAGCAGTTCAAAAATTCTAAAAAAGAAACTGAGGGGGCTAACGCGGGAATCAACGGCGTCCAAGGTGTGTAGGGTGCTTGATCCGAGCACCCCTTTTCCGTGTAGGGTGCTTGATCATATATACATGGAAAATGGTTGCTCGGATCAAACACCCTACACACCTCGGATGCAATTGATTCATGCGTTAGCCCCCTCGGTTTTTTTTTATAGAATTTTTAGACGGCTTGGATTGGTCATCCGGTGGCTGGAGAAGGCCCAGCACGGCCGCCGGTACGATTTCCCTCCGCCAGCGCCCATTATCATAGCAACAGTCTTATTTTTTGTATAAGGCAACTTTAAGCTCAAAAATCATGTGTTTGCGCAAATAATTTTTCCACCACTATGGATCTTATTTGATAGATTTCATTGAGATCTTTAATACAGTGCAAAAAAAATTGATTTTTTATTTTCATTTACATTATTTTTTAGTTTGAAAATGTGAAAGGAACTTTTTATTTGGGTTTTATGGAATGACCCTTCTTATTTTTTAATGAGAAGTGGCAAAATAAGTATTTATTTTTTTAAGAAAGTTTTCAGAACGGGGCCTTAATAAGCTAGCCCAGGCACCCCTAACTTTCGAAAAAAAGAAGTTATAACTTAGAAACTGTTGTCCAAGAAGAAAACAAAATAAGGAGTGAGCTCATGGAGCGGAAAAACCTATTGGAAATAATCCTAGATCATGTATTTCAATGGGTCTCATTCCAATGGGACCCATACACCTGTATATGAAAGAGGTGTGGTTGGTGTGTGACAAATTGATGTGTCACTAGTGCTTGCGACCTTAATATGTGTTGTAATAAGAATACCCCAAGCGTAGGGCTAGGTCGGTTGAAAGCATAATACCCGGAAGTCCGGGGTCGAATCCACAGGGAGCGCATCCATAACTCGTTCGGAAGTTTGCTTTGATAGAGATTGCAGCGTTAGGACCGCTAACCAAATTCGGCGTTGAGACGGCCAACTAAGCGATTTAGAAAATGGCTACTTAACCTAACTACGGCTTTTTAACTGGAGATTAAACTAAAGGCTAGGCTTAGAGATAATTAACACCCATAACTCAAAAGTAAACTTGCTCCTCCTCTTTTTAACTAAAGTGCTTAAGCATGACTAGGGTTTTCGAGACATTTTGACAAACCCTCGGAAGGACATAGCTCCAAGCATCATATGTGACAAGCAGCGTAACCCTTGCCTACATATGATCAAAGAGATTAACACCCCCAAGTTTTGATACATAAAAATACCCCTAACACATGTTTAAGCTAGAAAACGAAGATTCAAGAGAGAAGAACAAGAAATACCCTTGGTTACGGGATGTTAACCATCCCACAACCTAGCCTTACTACACTACTCACTCATAATGAAAGGAGACAAGAAATGAGCAAGGGTAAAGATGAGGAAAATACTAAACATTGATTAAATTCAAAATAAACACAAGATCCTTGAAGAGGAGAGAGTTCCTTACAACTTTAATAAAGACGAAAAGTTTCGAAAATGAACGGATCGTACCCAAAAACCTTCCTCAAAACATGAATGAGGAAAGAGGTGGGAGCTAAAGTTTTAATGGAGGTAGAGAGAGAAAATGCAGATATTGAATGCCCTAGATTCGGGTTTCAGCTGGTATATATATATACCCCATTTACAAAAGAATTACAAAAATGCCATTAAAAAGTTCTCGCGCAGACACCAGGGATTGATACCCCAAAAAGGGGTATCGATACCTCGTTCCTCCCTGGGCATGCGCACGCTTCCTGGGATTGATACCCGGTGTTGGGGTATTGATACCCTGAGTTTCTCTGGCTGGTTTTGGCTGTTTTCTTCTTTTTTTTGGTCTTCGAGAGCCTCGAAACCTTCCTTGCATGCTTTGATTGCTTCATTTGAGATTCCGGGGAGGATCCTAATGTGCCACACGTGCTCGAAAAGATTCCGGGGAGGATCCTAATGTGCCACACGTGCTCGAAAGCTTCTGCATTCCTCCGGGGATTATTGGGAGCCTTGGAAACGTCCTTTTCGCTCCGATTACCTACTTTCCAACAAAAACACAACTTACGCGCAAAATCAAATAGAAACAAGTATAAACCGCTTGCAAGTACAGAAAAACGGGATAGATAAGCCCCATTATTTACACTATTTAGGGCTTATCAACTAGTATTTTGGTATCTCATTGGCTAGTTGGCACTACCAGTCTAGCAGTAACAGAGATATATTGGAGATGCTAGGTGCATAATCATCCGAACACAACACCAAACACAACATCTCACATTCACGTGGGTCAGGGTCCTGATCCACGTATATGTGAGAAGTTGTGTTTAGTGTTGCGTTTGGATAATTGTGCCCTAGCATTTTTGGAGATATATACCTCTAGCAGTGATTCTATTTCTCACCATTCCTTCTTGATGTACTTTTCTTCGAGTTTATTAACTGATCGAAGTAAGTTTTCTTTTTGTCGATGAAAAAAAAATAAGGATTTATCTCAATGAGTTTCTATTTTCCTATTATATGTAATCACAAGTTTTCCTATAATTTCTTTATTGAATGACCGTGATTGATTCTATACTTAAAAGAATATAGGTGACATATAGATGGAGATTCAAGGAGAATCGCACATCCTGCCACTTACACGGTGAAACAAAATGATGATAAAACTTAGCGACGTGCACGAGCTCTTATAATGCAATAAACAAGCTCAATTTTAGTACGCTAGTCGAATATCATCGTTTTGTAGGCTATCATCATTTCATAGGCTAGTCATTCGGGCAACTTCGATTTTCTTATTGATCGACTCGTCGGATATCATCATTTCGTCGGCTAGTTATTCTGGCCTTTTTCGTTTCTTACGCTTATTGGAGTCTAGAGTTTTGTCTTTTTTGAGATTTTGATGCTTGATTTCAGCGTTATGTCCCTTGCTTGTTTGATAGGATACTTTAATTGATAATGGCAATGAATTTAGATTTCAAAAAAAAAAATTCCCAATTTTCTCACTCTACAACGAAAACAATAAATTAGTAACATGGATAAATTTACTCAAAACTCGCTTTCTTGTTTCCGATGACCAAAACTCTTTCGTCACCTATAGGTTGTCGAGAAAAATCATTTTGGTGACGAAAATCTTGTTTTCCGTCACTTGTAGTAACTTTTGGTGATGAAAATCTTGTTGTTTCGTCACCTATAGTAAAAATTAAATTTCGTCACCATATTTTTCGTTAGCTATTGTGATTTTTCTTATAATGTGATCAAGGTTTTTTTTTTATTTTTTTATTGGCAAAAAGATTTGATTAGAACTCGATAAGGGTACATCGGGGCAGACTACTTTAGAAACAAAGAAAGCTTGAATCATAGAGAATGTCTAAAAAAAGCACGAAAGATAAAAAATACATCCAATAAGAGATCATGATCAAGAGGAGGAGATGCAACAAAGACTGCACGAAATAGTTTTGGACCCATCCAAACAAGATTCCTTGCCGTGGAAATGGTCATCAGATAAGTGTTTTTCAGTGAAATCTATGTATGGACAATGGGAGCAAGGAGTCCAGATTGGGGACGAGGTGTTGGGGTCATTATGAAAGAATCTAAACCCACTAAAGGTGGAAATTTTTTTCTTGGTTGGCTTTACAAGGAAGGGTGGCCATTCGATCAGTTATTGCTCATAGAAATATGCTTCAAGAGGGTCAATCGCCACTCTGCCCTCTTTGTTCTCTTTCTGAGGAAATACCTGAGCATTTATTTTTGCATTGTGTGTTTTCCTGGAGCGCGTGGTCAAGTATAATGCAGTGGTGGCATGTGGTTTGGGTTTGCCTTTCTTCTTTGGCGGACCTAGCACTTTGGTGGTTTGGCAATAGTTTTCGAAATTTAGAGAGGCACGTGTGGGAGGTGACGTTTTCTTTGTGTCTTTGTGGTCTTTGTGGCTTTTGCGGAATGACCTCATCTTCAACAATATATCAAGGTCAACAAGTGAAGTTGGGGATTTAACAAGACAATGGTGGCTATGTGGATGAAAGCAAAATACGACATCAAGGTATTTTCGGTGGAGGATTTTAGGAGCTTCCTAGCTGGAATCCATAAACTAAAGTTGTAACTTAGGCTGTGAGGTGTTGTATCATCCAACTTCTTGGTTGGATGCTCTATCTGTCTGTGCTTCATTTTCTATGTTTGTGTCCCTCGATGTATACCTTCGAGTTTAATAAAATCTTTTTGTTTGCCAAGCAAAAAAAAAAAAAAAGAGATCATGATCAAGGTTTCAGTCAAAAAAGCTTTTATTTTTTGAATATTGTTAGGATCAAAACACACACGCACACGATTCGCGAAACAGTAAAGAAATTGACATAGCATTATACGTGGTTCTCCAAAATCGGGTACGTCTACGGGAGCGAAAGAGCAGTCTTTCTTATTGATAATCACAATACATAGGGTTTTACAATAGATAATATTTATACCTCCTCTATTCCTACCCTTATAACACCGTATCATACCGAGCGGGGGCTTGCATCGCTCCATTCTGTTGCGCTTCGCTCCACTCCACTATTGGTCCTTATTGTAGAACTTCTCGATATCTCTCATATATGAGTCACAGGTCCTAACAAATATAATAAGAGAATAGCATTTATATACTATATCACAAGAATTACATGGACACTACATCAACCATATCAGAGTCCGCTATGAGTTTTTGTTTGCTGCTGGCTCTGACAGATGCTATTTGTTTGGGTTGAGCTTCTATGTTTGGGTCAGATGTGGTCATGATGCAGCTGCCGGGTTTGGAGCTTTTGGGAGCAGTTTGGAGATGTTTTGAGGAGTTTTGAATCTTCGTGTTTTGTTGCCCATAGGCTTATCCGGATTTTGTTTCGTTATCAAAATTTCCATTGGATGTTTTTTTTTTTGGAATTTCTCCTGCTCTTGTGTTATTTCACGGGGTTTGGGTTTCACTCTCTTTTTCTTTTGCTTGATGTAAGTATCCATTGTCGAGTTTGCTTTAATAAATTTTTTGCCGTTTAAAAAAATCATATCAGAGTCTGCAATCACCAAATAAATAGTCTCATAATAATAAAAAGGACAACGATGACGAATTAAAAAAATTACTACAATGGAAAGAAATAATAATAAATTTTTCAACAAGATTTGACCATCTGAACTCTATCTGATACTTGGTACAAAGAGTAGTTAACTAAAGAGCTTAATTATAAAACGTGTGAGCGTATGTATGCCGTAATAATTCAATAATACTTGATTGTGGATTTTAAGAATCTAGATTTTATTACAAAGCAAAAAAATAATAATGTCGATTTTATTATTGTCAAGTAAGTTAGCGGCAAGTGAGCGCATGCAATGAAATTGGATCTCTAGAAATAGTCGAGGTGTGTGTAATCTATGATTCAAAGAAAGGAAATGAATTTCGTAAAAAGTCTGAAGTTCCTTTACAAATCAAAGGGATAGAACCCCGTTAAATAAAGAGAATAAAAGAATAGGAAAGAAGCGGCAAGTAGCCGCATTCCTCGCCGAACCTTTCGAAAGAGTGGGCCAACTGGTTTCTTTGGCACTCTTTGTAGAGAATGACAACAATAGTATTTCCCTGTCAACATCTGTATACGACTGCTTATACACATAATAATACATGAATACATATACGTATAGTTGTGCAAATATGCATGCGTTTGGATTAAATTTTTTTTATTTTTTTTTGATAAATCAAGCGTTTGGATTAAATTAATTATTTGTAAAAAAATAATAATGACTTATTCTTGTGGTCAGTGAGCTTTTTTCAAAAAAATCCTGATCATAATGCATATGGTAGGACCTATGTTGAAAACAGTTGTAAAGACAAAACACGCCTTTTTAATTTATTTTCATTTTAGAGAATGTTTTTAAGCCTTTGAACGTAATTTTATGCATTTTAGATTGTTATCGTCAACACGAATGATTGATTGAGAAAAAATGAGTTGAATCTCTAAAACACAAAAAAAAAAAAAAAAAAAAAAGTGAGGCAGATCACTTAATTTAGGAAAAATGTCTCGCTCTCTCTCTTTCTATAAATTTATGTGTGTGTATATATACACACACACACACATGTATTTTATTAAAAAAAATATTTATTAACACATGTATTTTATAATAGTAAGGCTATGATAGCTATATTTTTGTAATACATTTTAGTTATTCAATTTTGTTTAAATAACGAACGTTAGTGATTGCACAGTTGTTGATTTTCTTGGGACCCATGATACAATCGATATATTGCAGCAAAGGTGTCACTTTAGATGCGAATCAATACCGGCTTGGTTCACAGATGTGGTCACCATAACATTAGTATAGATATATAAACACCTCATCATATATATACTAATAATTAATTAAGTTTCTGATACATGATTTAAAAATCAGTAGTGATATATATAGATGAAGAAGAGTAAACAAAGGATCGAAGATGAAGCCTTGAGATGAACGTACCTTGAACGTGCAGCTAGCGTTCCCCACTAGGTGTGCTTGTGTCACCTATGACATGCATGGTATTGAGATTCTATTCATGAAACATGTGATCATGTGATTACTTTTTGACAAGTATGTATCGATCTCAATAGCTAGGTTAATTACTTCACATATTTTTTAACAGCAATATTATCTTCAGTACTATCATATAAGTATATAGTCATCTTAATTATATCAGAATTAATAAAGCCATATAATGTCTCACCATATATGTTACAAGTGTCAAAGAGTATGTTGAATCCACAAAAAAATAAATATTTATTTATTAAGCGAAAACCTCCACTTGAATATATAGTAAAATAAATGGATACTATGAATGTGCAAAATGGAAGTAAATCCTTTGTCAACTTTTGAGAATATTCATAAATTGTAAGTTAGGACTTAGGCTTAGAGCATCTCCACGAGAGATAATTAGCAAAATTAAAGTCAAACTAAATTTGAAGAGTCACATAAACAAAACACCATTCAAAGAGGATAACAAACTTGCTACACTTTGAGAAGAGAGAAAGCACTAGTATTAAAATTGTCATCTCATCGAATCCAATGCTTACCATCGGTGATCAGAATTGTTGATTTCGTTAGCAAAGTGAGTCTTTTAGAGCAAAAAAGAGTGATTATAGAATTAAATTTGATGAGTCTCTTGGAGTGGATAACTCTTAAACAGAGACGATAATAGTCAGTTTATAGAACAACATAGCTCTAGTCTATTTTGAGCTATTCTGTTCTGTAAATTGACTACTATCGTCTCTGTTTAATTTTATCTGTTCCGATCAATCAAAAAAAAAAAGGACTTTTCAACTTGTCACATGGGTCACCAAACTACATATTTGATGTAAAATTTGTCTTCTCTCCTTAGAGATGTTGTTAGTATGTCAACGAACAACCCTGACAAGTAAGCAATTTTATTTCCCACCCGTTTAACTCGGATATTACGCTGCCAAAAGATTAATACAATTTAATAAGTCAACCAATATTTCAAGTCGTGGTCCTTTTTTTTTCCTTCATAAAAAAAGAAGAGAGAAACTTAATAAGTTATTTATGGCTCCGCGCGATCTCAACTGTCCAAATATGTTTTGGACAATCTAGATTAAAAATAATCTATTAATGGTACTCCCTTTATCCATTTTTTAAAGTCCGGTATTCCATTTTGAATTGTCCCTTAATAAATGTCAATTTTGTAAAGTTAGTGAGTAAAAGTTTGTGTATTGTCTATTTTATCCCTAAAAGTATATTCAATTTTGAAAAGTTAGTGAGTAAAAGTGTAATGATAATGGATAAGTAGGGAAAGTGGAGGAAAAAGTTGATGTGAAAGGTATAATGATGATGTCTTTTTAATAAGTTGAAATTACGAAGCAGAATACTTAAAAAGGGACGAGGGAGTAATAGATAAATTATTTTCAATCCAAATCGTCTAAAATACTTTTGGACGGCTAAAATTGCACGTCGTAAACCTTATTTCATGGCTCTTCAGTAAATAAGATTTTCTCAAAAAAGAAAAGCTAATCAAGTTGTACGAAACTTTATTCTGAGATTAGAGGGCATGTTTCAATTGTTTCCACAAAATCCATATACAGAGTCAGCGTGGGTTGACTCTTGGTTTCTACCTTTAATTGCCTCTCACCTGAGAACTCCCACTATATATATACACACACACTCTCTGCTCCAATTCAATTCTAACCACTTATTTGTGAGATGTTTTTTTTTTTTTTTTTGAACACAGTCAATTCATTTCATAATAATACCCGAAGGCAATACAGATTTCATCAAAAAATACAAGAATGAGTCAAAACTATCTAGACTTCAACACAAGCACCCCCTGCAAAGCAAGACCGGCGAACTCGCCAGATGAGAACCAATCAAGGCCTAGATAGTAGAGAATCCAAACGGACCGGACCCCAACTCATACCCGATAAGCGCATATGAAATCTGGACGGCGAGAGCTGTTCACCGGATCAGAACTCATCACCGACAACAGCACCCAACCAAACCAACACCACCGAACTGCCACCAACCCCTGTTCCACCACCGAACCCCCATCAGCCCCAAACAAACACCAACAAACCACTACCAACAGACCATTCCTCACTAGGCGCCGGATTATTCGCCCACCACCTCAACCACACCAGATCTAGAAAAACCAGACTGGTACAAGACCGGACCGATTCGGGGGAGACCCAAACAGCCGGTAGCAAAAAACAAAAACAAAAACAAAAAAATAAAAATAAAAAAACAGCCGGAAAAAAAACAAGCCCTAACCCAAACTCACCTACACCTTATTAAGCCGCACCGTCGACCGCCGCCCACCGGACCACCACAAGCCGCCTATCCTGCTCCGGTCCAAACCAGAGACACCAAACTGAAGACGGGGAGCCCCCACGAAGGCCCAACCACCGGAACAAGAAACAGAGACAAGGAAACGGACGGGGGCCCAACCCCGTCGGACCACCGCAAGCCGCCTACCTGCTCCGGCCAGGACCAGAAAAAGTTGAACACCGAACGGGGGAACCGCCATAGCAGTTGGACCACCAGATCTGGAAAACGGAAGACAAGAAAAAATGGACGAGGGAGGGAGAACGGGGAAGAAGACGATGGGAGGAAGGAGGGGGAAGAAGAAGAAGAGGTGCGGATGAGGGGGAGGGAGGTGGGGGGTGGAGGAGAGGATGGGGCAGCCCCCACCCCCCGGACGGAAAAACTCGCGCTGGACTGGAAGAGAGGAGGTTCAATCATTACATTTCAACACTAAACTCTATGCTGAATTTTATTGACATTCTAATTAAGGTCTTTGATATGATCAAATGGAGACTTAGACACAAAATCCAGGTCTTATATGTACTAATAATTGTGTTGTGTTGTGTTGTGTTGGGAGGAAGAGTAGTAGTGGACAACGATTTGCTTTTAAAGGTTTAATTAATTAAGTTGTTTATGTTAATTTAAAGTTCAAAAGGGATCGAGTAGTAGTATTTGTTTTGAGAATTTGGGAGGGTTAGAGTTAGAGATGGAGACAAAAGGTTAGGATAACATGCTTTTCGTGTCTCAGTCAAATAAAATGTTAGGTTTCTTTTTCGGAGTTTGGTCTGACCTGTTCCAAGATGGTGCTCAAATGGAGTACTAGTTTTCTTTAATGAATTTGATCAACCAACAATACTTAATTACTTACACACAAATACTTAATTACTTACACACACACACACACTCAATCATAATAGTGTGTGTGAAACCCATTTCTATTGTGATTGAGAATATAACAGACCCAGTATGTGTAGAACTCATCCCTAATGTAATTGAGTATGACCCAGTGTGTGTGTGTGTGTGTGTATGTATAGGGGAGGGGAGAGGTGGCTTTAATTGTTTTGTATTTGAAGGATTCAAAGTTTTTTCAGTGGGCCAATAATCATAGAGGGAATCACCGACCTCTTTGTTTTTCGATGGCGACATTTTGAGAATCTAATCTCTTCTCGATCTCCCTCTCTAAACTGTTTTTGGCATTCGATTCTTAGAAAATATATTATTAAAATAGGTGGCTTTTTTATGGAGGCCGGAGTAGAAGAACAATTTTGTGATCGAGGCTAGCCCGGCCGGCCGGCCCGCCAAGGCTAACTCCAATGGCATAATAATTAAAATTAGAAAACTAAAGCTTGTTACCTCATGTTTTTTGGTTATCTATTTAACACGTTATTAAAATTAACAATGTGAATTGTCACAAGGGTTATTTTAGGTCCATAATCGAAAATCATTTTCAGTAGAGAGATAGAGAGAGAAAAGAAAGAGAGAGTGTGTGGTCCCTATAAAATTTGGTTATCTAAAAAGAAAATATTGTTATTTTTGTTTATCTAAAGACCAAAATTTGATTACTAGTTAAGCTAATTTTGATTATATTATTGTGAGTCATATTTTGGATCAAATTGCTAATTTTACAAATCTTTTAGTTTGGTTATGCCATTGGAGATGCTCTAAGGGTTTTCTCAAAATTCGTAAGGCAAAACAATTTGTGAGGCCTTTAAAAAATTGGCTCAATCGGATAAATGCAAGGGCTTTTTCACAATTTGTAAGACAAATTAATTTGTTCCGCCCTACGAATTCTAAAAAAATACTTCACTTACCAAAATTCGATTGAGCTGATTTTTTATTTTTTTACAAAAATGGCTAAAAAAATGTCAAAAAAAAGAGAGGAGTGATTCATATCATCTTTATAGAATCCGAGGTGAGTCCCAAAAAACTATCCATGCATAAGCTGTTTAAGAAGATCTGTGCGCATAACATCTGAATGGCAAAAATCTGTCCACCAACAATTCAAAGTCCAAACAACGGGCTACAATAATTGCTGAGGGAAATTGTTAAGCCACTAAATATTGGACAAAAAATTACAAATACGATGACATAAAGATTCACATGTTATATGTAAAATAACGTTAATTACATGCATTTAATTAAGAGATTACGAGTTCCGCCAAGAGAAATAAATACTTATTTTTCAAATTAAAGGTGATATTTTGTGAGAGAATGACATGTCTCGTAAAGTGAAAAATAAGTTTTTAAAAAATAAAAATCTTAACGGAACAAGGCTTAAGGTGAATAATTGAATGGTTAGGATGCAAAGTTCAAAAGATAGCACAATATATAAAATAAATACATACACTGGCGTGTGCGCACACACACATATATATTTATTTGGTTCGGTTCAGTTGAATTCGGATTAGAAGGGGGCAAACAAACCAGAGCAATTATTTTGGTTTCTTAAAATCTCAAACTGGATTGAATCGATTACTTCTAAAAACCAAACCAAACCGACAAGTACCGGTGTGGTCCGATTTTGGTTTTGGGTTGGATTAATTAGATGGTTTTTGTTTCACACCTGGCCTCGTGCCTGCATGCGCAGACATGAAAAACGTTTAGCGTTCCATATTGGATGCGACCAGACCACTGTACGTCTGGGAGTTGGATCGATCTGAGTCTTATAATTAAGGGAGCTAGCTAGCTATAATTTGTAAATTACGTACGTACGTACTCAGACACAACACGGTGGAAATTAATTAAGTGCTATATAGTATTAATTTAGTGGCTTCAAAAAAATATATTGTACTATATATATATAGTTTCCGATCAAATTTTTATGATCTGAACCGTTCAATGTGTGCAGAATGTAATTTTAAGGGTGCCCGCAAGAAATTAGCAAAAAACTAACCGGAAAATGCTTGATTTGAGCAGTTTTTATTTGAACCGTTCAGTAAAAAACTATTCGAAACTGTTCTGATCAAGCCCTTCCCGGTCATTTTTTTTTTTGCTGATTTCTCGTGGGTATCTTAAAAATCACGTTCTGATTACATTGAGCGACTCGAATCATTAAAATTTGATCGGGAATTATGAGGTGTTTTTTTAGGTGTCCTCGAAACCGCCCTGTATATATATATATATGGGGACCTTATATGCGAATCTCCCATTTCTTGCCTTTCCCAATCGGATTTCAATGATCTGAGCCGCTTAATGTGTTCAAAACGTGATTTTAAGAGTACCCGCAAGAAATCGGCAAAAAAAATAACCGGGAAGGGCTTGATTTGAGCAGTTTTTATTTGAACCGTTTGATAAAAAACAAACAAAAACTGCTCGGATGAAGCCCTTTTCAGTCTTTTTTTTTGCTATATATATATATATAGTCCCCTTCTCCTAAGGACCACCTTAACTTAATAAAATAAGGGCCTCCCTTTCCTGATCGAATTTCGATGATCCGAGCCGCTCAATGTGTTCAGAACGTGATTTTAAGGGTACCCGCGAGAAATCAGCCAAAAAAAAGAACAAGAAAAGGCTTCAGCCGAGCAGTTTTTGTTTGTTTTTTATCAAACGGTTCAAAAAAAACTGCTCGGACGAAGCCCTTCCCGGTCATTTTTTTTGCTGATTTCACGCAGGTACACTTAAAATCATGTTCTGAACACATTGAGCGGTTCGAATCATCGAAATTCAAATGGAAAATGAGAGAAATGAGGAGGTTCTTATTTTAACTAAAATGAGGATCTCCTTATTTGAAAATGACTGTGTGTATATATATATATATATATCTATCCTATCATGTCCAGCCAAATAAATTCCCCACATGAACTTGGGAATTGAACTGCGAACCTAATTAATGTGGCCTAATTATATATACATACTGTATGTATATATTAATTAGACAATCAAGTTAGAAGCTAGGCAAGAAAGAATATTATTCAAATACTTATTTAATAAATTTACAACTTGGTTCCTTCGATCTTGTATCATATACTAGTACTAGCTAGCTAGTACTTGTGGATATATGGATCCCTTCGCTTCATTTATGAACTGACAACCATGACAAATTAATTTTTTAATACTAATATATACCTATTGGGACTTCTTAAATGGAACTCATCTCTGGGAAAATTTTTGCTCGCTAGTTTGGTCCCCATCCATCCATCCCATAATAACCCTAGCTAGTACTTTTAGATTTCTAAGATCGATTTTGAAAAGGCAAATTTCACTAACCTACCTTGAGGTTTCTGAAATAACTCTGCACTCCCTTACTTTTGCTGACAATGTACATTTTCCCCCTTTCGTTAATGAGACGTTGGAAACTTCACGGAAATTGTTCAACCAGGCTGATGTCACCAATTTTCTTACCTATAAATGCCTAAAATGCCTCTTTGGCCATTACCATCTCACATACATGTCTATAACACCCATATTTCAACTTTTCTCTTCTTAACATAACCCAAGCCAATACCATCTCTTCCTTGTTTTTCTTTTTGCCAACATTGTATATATCAACGGGGGTTAGTTACGGGTGTTAGAGTTATTACAGAAAAGTCCAGAGGCTATTCATAGCCTTGACTCTCAAAGCCCCGCCTCCCATGGGGCTCGAACCCTGATCACCACTGGGAGGAGGGAGATGAGCAACCAACTTCACTAGAAGTGGTTTTCACCATCACTCACTTAATCTCTCATTATTCATGTTTCCTTCTTGTTTTCTCGTACCTACAATAAAGGGAAGAAAAATGGTACAACTTACCTCTCATAACATTTGCTACTCCCTTCGTCCCTTTTTAAATATCCTGCTTCATAATTTCAATTTATTAAAAAGATATCATCATTACATCTTTCACATCAACTTTTACTTCCACTTTCCCTCCTTACCCTCTATGAAAACATCATTATTATATTTTTACTTACAAACTTTTCAAAATGGAATCTGCTTTTATGGGCAAAATGGAAAATTCACCAATTTTTACCCATTAACTTTACAAAATGGACACCTATTAAGGGACAGCCCAAAATGGAATACTGGACTCTAAAAAAGGAACGGAGGAAGTACTTATTTTTGGTGTAATAATTTTTGTGGATTATTCTTTTTATGTTTATTCAAAAAAAATTATTTGTTAGTTTTGAATCAATTTTTTTTTGTGGATTATTGGTTGTGACGATTTTTTTTAAATAATTCAAAATTGACAAACTTTTGAATTATTTTTGTTTTTATTCAAAAAAAATTAGTTCTATCATAACCTTTTACTTTTAAGATTCCTCTTGTCTAGTCAAACCAATAATCTACAACAAAATTGATGCAAAACTAAATGCAAAATGGTTAAATAAAGACCAAAAAATAATCCACAAGTATTATTAAGCCAATCCTCCCCTTTAATCCATAGTAATATTGTCTTGTACCTATACGGTGCAAAGAATAAAAAAAAAACAACACAGGATTATAAACTACGATTGAATCCTTTGGAGGACTAGATTAATTTTTTAGGATTAAGTAATATATGAGTTGCGCACGTCAATAATTACAGATAGACTAATTAGACGCAAACTTAGAACTTAGAATTTAATCTAAATACACGGCCAGTTTCAGCTCGGGTTCGAATTTTATAAGACACCCACACCAAAAACTAAATCCAACGTGAACCCGAAAACAAAATGCGATTTACTTATACAAATACCCTTACATATTTATAAGTGTATATATATCGATCTACTTTGTAAACACATCACAGCACCCTGAACACTGTACGCTGGAAAAAAAATGTGCTCACATGGCTAATACCAAAATGAAGAGGTATGGGTAAGCTGAATAAAAGTAAAAAGAATTTATGGTTATACTTATTATTAAAAAAAAGAAGGATCAATTTATAGTTATAATATTCAAACCAAATACAGGTTGGGGTTAATTTTGGGTCTGTGTTAAAGATTAAGTTCAGGAATTAGCAGGTTAGCCACCGCGTTCGGAGAATAACCAAACTGAACTAGTTCCACCCCGTTTGGTTTTGGACAAGATGAAAACAAACCCATCGACTTTCAGTTCGGGTTCTATTCCAATTGTAAATTTTGGGTTCAGGTTCAATTTTACCGAAACCCAGACCTAATCGACTTGTTGTTAGCGCTACTTATTACTAGTTGCTTATCTTATATGAAATAAAGTTTCATTTTCAACTAGAAGTCTCATAATATTTTTTTCTCTTGTACGGGGTCATTTTTAAAATAAAATCTCTTTCATTGTGTATTTAACTCTTAGAAGATAAGTAGTTTCGATATCTCTTTCAAAAAATAATAGTAAACCAAATAAAAAAAAAAGAAATTAATTGTTTCGTTGGATTAATATTTAGTTCAGATTAAAGGGAGTTTTTGCACTTCAATGGTAATGCTGGATTAGGACAAAATAACTCCCCACTGTTAACGACATAAATATGAAGAGAAAGGGCATCCATGTCATTAACCATCAAAATTAACGTCGTTAGGGCTCAACTTAACAGAAGGGGGAAAGTGTACATTCTTAGAAAAAGTAAGGGAGGCCAGTGTCATTTCAGAAATCTCAGAAGAAGTTCTTGATGTTGTCAGAAACCTCAAGAGAGGTCAATGAAATTTACCCATTTTGAAATCACTTTCTCTATCTACTGTATTTATTATTAGTGGCCCAAATTCAACCAACACATACCGCCACGTTCCTGCATGACATACTACACTACACTAGTATATATGTATCCTCTTTTACACTACTGTACTAATTAGGAGACTTTCTTTTCTGCCCTTCCGGCCAACTCGATCTGTTCACTTCTTGAGAGGTCCATCTTCGCAAATTAACTTACGTTAATTCTCATTTCATATATCTTTTGGAATTCGCTTTTTCTTTTTCTTTTTTTAAATCCTCCTTCTGGAATTCATTGAGAACATATATCAATTGTAAATCAAATATTGTGTTGATTCGATCAATTCCAATTAAATCAAACCACATTTATCTTTAATTAAAAAATGAGTTTGTACACAATGAATCGAAACCTTTTTAAAATATCAAAGCATGACAAAGTTCCATCTCACTCCTCTCACTACAAAACAAATTAACACTGGGATTCTCTTAGTTAAAAAAAAAAAAAAAAAAATTACCAATCCAGAATTTGTCTGCTACCCACAAGAATCAGAACCATCCTCCCATGTGAGCCATACCCATTAATTAATCTCTATTAATTATTCTAAATCATGACTCATAATAATGACAACCCTGCATCGACGCTTACGACTGATTGCAGATTTAATTGATTGATTAATCAAATTAATTAGTAAGTATTTGAAGTCATGTTTAACGGCAGAATGGTCCTGTCTGGTGACAACGGTGTTGATCTGCACGCGAGACACCTCCTGACGTTAGCCGTCTACCGGCCAGCTCACCATCACCTGATCGTGGCCGTTGAAACTTGTCTAGATAGACGACTAGGATTCACTGCCCACCTGTGATTTTTTCCCCTTAATTAAACTATTACATTATGAGACCCCGAATTAATTAACAAGTCAAAGTAGGGGTCCACATCAACATGCCTATCTCCTTTCTTTGTGCTACCTTGCCTATTTTTAAGTTTTAGTTTTCATCCATTCTTCAAGAAAAAAAAATGCTGCAACTAAATTAATATTCTCAAAAAGAATTAAAAAAAAATTGAATATGCAAGACAGAATTCATTCTTGGTGAACTCCACATGCACCACCTACAACTTTAAATTTCAGAGAGAAAAAAAAAAAAGGAGAGCTAAGCAACAAGGAGAAAAAACTAAACCATATATCTAGATATCCAAAAGGGGGGAAAATATTAAAAGTTACACTTAAAACATACTGTAGTATGATTTTTGATCCAATAGAGGTAATTAATTAAGGAAAGTAACCTATTCTTTATCTTTTATTATCAATAAAATTTTGAGATTTCATTTCGTGTAACATAGTTTGAAACTATATATATATATATATAGGGGCCGGTTCTAGAGACAACATATTTGACAATACTTTTGACAATATATTTTTCGGAGCCCCACGCGAATAATCGGAGCAGTTCAA
>BPLS01000518.1:2564782-2585144 GCA_019656275.1 Rhododendron kiyosumense
ATATATATATATATATATATATATATATAATTCCAATAAATTTAATTACTAATCCGGCCAGTCAGACCCTTAATTAAGACGAGTAGCGCACATTTTAGCTATTGAAGCTCGAAGTAGGGGTAAAAGTTTTAAGTCCTAAGGCAGCTTCTTCCCAAGGTAGTTTAACACTAATAATTTTTGATTATCACCTCGAGAACATAAGAATCAATATGACTTTAAATTACATTTGGGAATTCAAAAACCATTTCATGTGATTAATTTAAGGTTAGGGATAATTAAGCCCTCGGATTGTGTGGCACGTGCTCCTCCCCCATGTGATCTAAATGACTTTACTTCCAAAGAGAAGAAATTAAAGACAAGCTTTTTGCCTTTATTTTGGGGATCATTTATAGATCCCATGTCCCTTTATGTGCTTTCCAATTAAGTTCAAAAAACCATAGTCATGCATATATGAGTTTTATACTTTTTATTTATAGTTTTCAAGTACGAAATAATAAGAAAGGTATACATTTCATTCAGTTTTAATGATTCATGCAGCATTGTTAATTAGGATCAATTTATAAGCACCTCATCTAGTCTTTGAGGGACTAATCTTACCGTCAACTAACAGAGGCCGGCCCATTCAAAGATGGGACATATACCCGTGTGCATGGACGTGCCTATATGAGTGACTGTAACGACCCACTCCATCTTTGTACAATATTGTCCGCTTTGGACGCCCAAAGCCCATAGACTTCCCATTGAGGTCACCCATCCCTGGATTGCTCCCAGGACGAGCACGCTTAACTGCGAAGTTCCTAGGTGCTTTGGCCCGCCCTCACGGCTTTAAAAGGCCTTGTATAAGTAGGAGGGATCTTTTCTTTAAACCATAACTTACCCCCTTCCGTGCGGATGGAGCCTGCCCTTCTGCAGTACCGCCGGCTACCGGAAAGCGGGGTGTCACAATCTACCCCCCTTAGGGATGCAACGTCCTCATTGCACAGGCCCAGCAACCTTCCTCTGGTAGCCATAGTGTGGCATTTAGTTCTGTACAGCACAATCATTGTGCTCGTACCAGACTCTAGAGGTGGCCCCCACCATGTAGACCAGGGTTGTGCTCTAATACCAACCTGTAACGATCCGCTCCATCTTTATATAATATTGTCCGCTTTGGACGCCCAAAGTCCATAGACTTCCCTGTGAGGTCACCCATCCCTGGATTGCTCCCAGGACGAGCACGCTTAACTGCGAAGTTCCTAGGCGCTTTGGCCCGCCCTCGCGGCTTTAAAAGGCCTTGTACAAGTAGGAGAGATCTTTTCTTATAAACCATAACTTACCCACTTCCGTCCGGACGGAGCCTGCCCTTCTGTAGTACCGCCGGCTACTGGAAAGCGGGGTGTCACGGTGACTAGCACCATGAGGTTTAGAATTGTAAGCTAGAGCATCCGCAATGGTAATGTCAAAATTAATAATCAAAATATGTCACGCATTTGATTATTCATGTAGTCTATAATCAAACTTAACAATTTGTATCTTCACATTGGTTATTTTTGCATTCCTAACCAAAAAAAACCCCTCACAATCAAAATGTACATCTATCCAATCACAAACGAATTCAAATCACGCACCTGATCATACCAAATTGGTCATCTCAATGAGACGATTTCAATGTGGGGTGTTTTGAGTTATTGAGTTTTGAGTTTGGTTATTGAATTTTGATTATTGGTAAAAGTTGTTAAGTTTGGTTATGGAATGGGTGGAATTTAGTTATTTGCTAAAAGACTTGTAACTTTACTCATTATAATGTGGGGTATTTTTGAGTTTTTGAGTTTTGAGTTTGGTTACTGAGTTTTGGTTATTGATAAAAGTTGTTAAGTTTGGTTATGAAATGGGTGGAATTTGATTATGTGCTAAAAAACTTGTAACTTTGATTATTACAATGTCAGATGTTTTTTGAATGTTATTATTAAATTTACTTATCTACACTCATTTGCTTATTACAATAGAGATACTCTAAGAGCTTTAGAAGAAGCAAACACCCCAGCTAAAGGTTAAAGGTCTTGGCCGCTACGCCAATTCAATGCTGACATGCAAGGTTTTAGTTATCAACCAATAAGTAGCATTTCGGCTACTATTTATTAGATTTTTTTGTCTTCTGATATCATACATGATCTCGAATATATATAAGTGGGAACAAGGAAAAAAAAAAAAAATTTCTGTTGACCAATTCTCAATATGTACCCGTTTATAGCCGACGGACATCCTATTGACACCATGAGGATTGATTAGACAACTCATAGTATAGTACTATTTGCGGTTGATTATTATTGTCAATTCACGACCGCAACACTTGAGTCTTGATTCGAACAACGGGTCGGTACATCTAACATAACGTGACTCTTGTAGATACATATCGAATGACTTCAAATTATAATCACGCTTAGCTCGATCATGACATAAATTAATTAAATCAAGGCTTATTTTAATTATATATATGGATTTGGTGGATAATGGTGCAGCATCAATTCTGGGCTTGTGTCTGCAGGCGACTTGCTCAGCCGCATTTCTTAAACCAAGTCACAATATTTCACGGGTGTAGAACATGCATGCTTTCCAATTAGTTTGAGCAAATGTCTTGAAAATGAGACAACGCATTTAGGCTCCGTTCAGTTGTCGAGAAAGTTGTGTGGAAAATTGATTCCCAGAAAAAGTGAAGTGAAATGAAGTAAAAGAAAAAGAAAATTATTTTCCTATGAGTGTTCATTTGACAAAAGAATTTTGCAAGAAAAATTGAGGTTTAGTTGTTCATTTGTCAGGAAAAAGAAACTTTCGGGAAAAGTTTGTGAGTGTTCACTCATTTTCCTTTTCCCGCGACGCAAAATCCTGTGTTTTTTGCAGGATCACTTTTGCAGGAAAGTAATTCCTGCAGGAAAACTAAATTGGTAAGTCCTAAAATTTTCCTGCCAACTGAACACTAGGAAAGTTATGGGAAAATTGATTTTCCCATCCTTTCCTGTACTTTCCTGGCAACTGAACGGAGCCAGTGTTGGAGTTAACGTACTTGTGACCCATATTAGTATGTTATACTATATATATGCATGGTTGACAATAGACTCTAAGAGGAAGAAATTGTTTGCACTTTCCAATATGAAAAAAGTTAAGTAGTGTTCTTATCAACCCTCTCTGAACGAATGAAATCAACTTAAAAGAGGGGAAAAAATAAAAGAAAATCAATTGTAAAGGAAGGTGCATGTATATATTACCCTATAGTAGGTCACAGTCCAGATTAGGTTAGGATTCCCTGACCTGATTCCGGTCTGCACCTCTCCTTTTCTGATCGAATTTTAATGATTTGAGCCGCTAAATGTGTTCAAAACGTGATTTTAAGGGTACCTGCGAGAAATCGGCAAAAAAAATAATCGGGAATGGCTTGATCTGAACAGTTTTTTATTTTCAATAAAAAAAATTAAAAAATTGTTCAAATCAAGCCCTTCCCGATCATTTTGTTTGCCAATTTTTCGCGGATACCCTTATAATCACTTTCTGATCACATTGAGCTGCTCGGATAATCAAAATTCGATTAGGAAATGGGAGGTGCTGACGGTCCGGACCAGAAGAGGTCCGGACCTAATCCGAACTGTAGTAGGTCAATACATAACTGAAAAGATGATTACAAAACGTCTCCCTAAGTAGATTTATATATAAGGAAAACATTTATTGATCGAATGGCTAGAATGAACATGTAAAGGTGATCCGACAGTTGCAAAGGACGTTGGGTTTGTATATGTAGACAAAAACTTCTCTGTGGAGGGAGTATATATATACGAAAAAAAATCTTATTTACGGAGCCTCCGTAAATAAGATTTGTGAATAAAATTTACGGAGCCTCTGTAAATAAGATTTACAGAGCTTAATCTTGCGTGTCCAAAAGTGTTTTGGACGGTCTGAGCTAAAAACAAAATATTACTGTTAAAAGATACTCCGTAGTTATTAATGATAATAGTTTAAAAATATATCTCAATCATTGATTGCCGTAACATACGGATGTGATTGCATATTCACGGAGTCTCCGTGAATACCCTATTCACGGAGCCTCCGTGAATAAGTCAATCTCATATATATACTCCTTACAAGCAAGGCAACACAAATAACACTTTACAGTAGGTTTTAATGGAGTAGTTTTTCCTACAAATTCGAGTTTCATACATTAATTTTTGTGACACAGCATTTCCATCAGAATAAAAGTTAGCTTCAAACTGTACGAACTATATGTGTTATCTTTCTAGTGCATGATTTGAAGGGTGAATTAATAGAGTGCACTCTAGCATATTCTGATTTTTCATCATTTTATATATTTCACAATTTAAGAACAAATTGAACTTTCTTTTTTTAGATACTCCGATTTGTAGTTACATTTTATTTATTACTTGTCACCCTCTTCTTTTTCTAGCATTATCTCTTGCCAATAAATTATCTACAAGTTGTGTTTGTGGTTCAAAGGATTGAGAAGAAAATTAAAACTGTCCATCATCAATACATGTAATCAACGATATTGTGAGAATTTAAAATTAATTTTTGAAACATTTTTAAAAACATGAATGAACTTTCAAATCTCTTAACTTTGGACATTAGTTACCTCTGTTGGAGATGCTCTTAAGTACAAATGATCCCGTAGTAGTATAGTTTGCGAAGGATTTAAACTCTCCTTTTATCCGCTTGCAGTCCTTTTTTCTTATTATATGTATTAGTGCGATTGGGGAAATTTAAATTGTTTTAATCAGATATTGTCCTAGATGATTAATATTCACAAATCTAGAAACATTTCTTTTTATAGTATTTTAAAAAAAAAGAAGAGAGTTTGCCGTTTACCTCTTCATAACATTTTCTTTGAGGGGTAAATTAATTTAACAGTTGTGCTATGCGCACACATATTATAAACCAATCTTGCATGGATGTTTTTGGTGGGGCCCACCTTGGTCTAAAAAAATGATCCGAATCGCTTATTTTTTAAAAAAAGTATTTCACGATCCTTGTAAAAATTTAGCTCGATCTATGGTATCGGTCGATAAGTGTTTTTTTAGAATTATTGGTATGATAATCCTGAGACACGGATACAATATCGATCGATAAGTGCTTTTTCAGAATTATTGGTAAGATAATCCTCAGACACGTACACAGCTTTAGTCCCGTAAGTCTGTTTATACAGATATTTCCCACATAGATCACGCACAGATCCATGTGTGCAGCCTACTCCAAGTCCCACACAAACGATCCGAATCGCTTATTAAATGTAAAATATTTTTTCGAAGGGCCTCGCGAAAAATCAGCTTAATCCAATTCCTATAGCTACTCGATTCAATCATCTAACATTTCATTATCTTGAAATCCAAATGAAAAGTTAGATAATTAAATCAAGTATCTATAAGTATTGAATTGAACTGATTTTTAGCAAAGGCCCTTGGAAAAAAAGTCTTACATTTAATGAACGGATCGAATCATTTGTGTGAGATCCGAAATGGACCCCATAACAAACCTGTGCATTTTTGTTGTGTGTGTAGTATTACTGGCTTTAGTCACTCATGTTTTCCACAATTATTAATTCTCTCTCACCACAGTGCCCAATAAATTCTGTTTTCAATGATTACTTTCGTTTATTTATCTACTATCTATCTCTACTTACCATCTCAATAATAATCTCACTCAAAACCTAAACCCAAAAAACAGAATTTCATAACCATAACCACATTTTGGATATGAGGTCTCATGATGATTGTGGATGGGGCTGGGGCTGGGGCTGAAGCACCCATGTGGGGCCTTGAAAGCCCATTCGCTTTATTGCCAGACTAGTTAGATAGCTAGCTATCAACTTGGATTGACAAGACTGATCAAGGAGATTACTCCTCCTGTCCTATCCTATCCTATGGTTTCTGTTTATCTCTCATCTCAGGATACTGTAATTGCTTGTTTGCTAGCAGTAGTAGTAGTAAAATGCTATGATTACGAAATCTAGTACTGGTAACCGAAAGGTGTTCAATCATGGACCTTAATTTTAAACCCATCTCTTAATTAAACCCAAAGTGGGTCACTGAACACTCATGCACCAAAGAGCAAAGTTGACAGCCCTCAAAAGTCCTTTTTCTCAGCTAGAAAATGATGAGGGTTTAAGTTCTGTTAAAGATCGACCTTTGAGCATTGTACTTCCATGCAAAGAGTAATTATTCAGTGTCTCTGGGACACCACACACTACATAATATACATTGATGTAAAAACTCAAATTAAATCCAAATTGTATGTACGAACCTTATTGATTTCGTGATGGTAGATGTGGAAGTACTTGAGACATTACTACGTGTGAAGATACCGAATAATTTTCCTCATCCATCCAAGTGTTGGATGTGAAGCACCATGCAATTAATGTGAAAGGACAACAGCCTTTGATCAGGAAATGATCTCAAGAAGTCTCTTTTTGAGACCTCCAAAGCCTAGAATAGAAAAGAGTACTCTGTCTTACTGTTAGAAGTGGTTACTCCTATTTATCTCATCGTCCATTTCCTTTTATTTTGTTCCATTTCCCACATCTCACTACTAGTCTTCTTGTCTTGTCAGTGCATGTCATTTTCTTATCATTCTAAGCCTCCTTTCACACCTTTTTAAAAGGCTTTCCACTCCCTCCTCTCACAATTAATGTTTGCAAGTCCACATTTTGTACAATCTAAGAGTATTCACAGCCATTTACAAGTTCTTTTATTAGTGAGAGAGCATACAATTACAATGGAGGCGGTAGCATGAGATGCGGAGAGAGCAAAAGTTTTAGCAATGACAAGACTATATAACCCTTGACCCTAGTTTGTGAAAGATATATTTTGCATTTATGAAACACTAACTAAAAACACGATTAACTATATGATACAAGAATAGCAAAAATTCGAGGAGACTGATGTTAACGTTGGTTTGAACCCAATTTAGGCAAATATGAATTCTTGTATAATTATTTCTCTTTAACAATATTTGTAAATCATTCATGCACTTAACGGGAGTAGCTCAGGTATTAGAGGTATGCATTGTCCCAAGTAATATTGAGACTCTCCCACAAGTACTTTCTCTGAAATTGAGGGAAGGCTTTCAAGCTAGTGCACTTATAACCATGATCTCAACCTTACAAAAGGAATATCTCTGATTTATATGGAGATACAAAATATACTTATAGCATGTGCTTTTGATAGTAGTTGGACTGCTAAATCAGCCACCATCTGCGACAAATCCTGCACTGCCATCCCATCAATCACCATGTTGGTTTAATTTTGAGCACTAATTGGCTGCCCTGGAAACAAGACTTACCATAGTCTTCAAACATTGCCAAGTGCTGTGGTTTTGACAGAAACAAACACAAAACCAATTTGTAGGGACCTAAGCAATCAAACGCAAACAACAGTTCTAGAAAGGAAGGAGAGCAAGCATAAATACATAAAGAACCCAGGACGGACTTGTACCCTTTTCTTCAAACCAACAAATAAGTTACATGATCTTTCGCCTTCACCATCTCTAAATCCTGTTTCTTTCCGTAGTATTTTTCATAAGATAAAACTCCTAGTCTCTACGCTAAGGGTTATACCAGAGGAGCATGCATCTAGCAGCGGTACAAGGAAATCAACAACAAGAAGCAACTACCTTGTCCATAACTGGATAAAAAAGGATACTGGCACTTTGAATAAACTTCTGAATCCTTAAAAAGGGAGAAATCCGTTATCCTTTGTTGTCTTCCTCTTATTTCGTGTTTCCTAGTAGTTAATTTTTGCACTTCCATTTCCTTGTCTTGGCTATATGGACAATGGTGGTTGTGTGTTAAGTACATGCTACCTTATCTTCTGTGAGGCTCTTTTGTATTGTGGGGATCTAGAGAAGCATGGAGATGGATCAGGGCTTTCAGATTCCTAGAATTGACTGGGTACAACGTTAACATTGCTCCCCTGAACAGGTGGATCAGTAGAATCAGGTGCATCTGGGAACACAAGGGCAAAGTCTGAGAACACAGTGACTGAAAGCTAAAACCAAAATGGAATTTAAAAATCTATGGGAACAAAGGTACCAAACAAGGACTTGATAGATGGTCTCTTAGGTTTGGTAGTCTTCTTCTTCAACTTAGCTGCATCCAAGAATAAGCTGAACTGTCAGAATATTTCTAGCATGAAAAACTTCCATAGGGATATTTAAAATGGACGTGTTTCTATATCATACGTGCCATAAAAAATTCCCTTTTTCAATAGTGGCATCATAACTGCCCAAATGTACTGATTACATGGGTGGATACGGACCAATGCCAGGAATGTGATGCTCATCGACAATTTCCAAGTTCTTGTATGTGTAACCAACAAAATTTGCATCCTTGGATGGAAGCATCTGAAACGAAAAAGAGGACTTTAACAATTTTGTTAGTTGCTCGATATGGAACATCAGCAATGAAGTTTGTCTACATTCTAATCTCAATCTTGCCTGAATGACTCAGTTCAAGAAACAACTAAAAAGAGTACATTAAAGCAAATTTTAATACTCGCCTTTCTCCAAGGACCTGATTTTGAGGAAGTCTGAGTTGTAGGCTCCAACTGTGAAAAGAACAATTTTGTCATTGTTGATGCAGAATAAAACATAGTTGATGGAAGAAAAGCAATTTTGGTAATGCCTAAGACCTATCAACTCATGTCAAAGATGCATCAATAAAACATACACACACAAATATGTTCATGTACACGTCTCAACTCATTAGACATAAAGGAATAGTTCTAGAACCCAATATACCATAGCTATTGTACAAGGTAACCGGAAAATCTGCCTCACTCAATCGATAAGAAAGTACCACAGAACAGGAAACAAGCAGATCATTTAGTTCTCGTAAATAACAAGACAGCCCTCAAGGGCCTTAACTGCTGAGCTAATCAAGCTATTATGATGCTAACATGATACAATGCTAGTACCTTTTGCAAATTCTGATAAATGGAGAACCAATGATACGTATCAATACACCCTGTTATCCCAGCTCCTAATGGCATAATTGTTCCATAAATTTGAATCATGGTTTTCATTGACGCCCATATTGCTGAGAATCTTGAAGAACTGGCCTTGAGCTAATCAACCAGGGTAAAATATAGACAAATAAATGCCTACAAACTCACGAGTCACAACCAACTTTCCTATCAACCCAAGTTCTATCAAAATAATTTTCACCTCTTACACATTTTCTCTTAAAAATTCTTTTCCCAATCAAGGGTTCTGGACAAGAATGCTAAAATAAAAAACATACATATCGTGAAACATCTAGAGTAACCAGGATTGCAAGAAAGAAAAAAAAATTAGAGTTGATAGGTTTCAAGCACACATGCACAATAAACATTTATTGAATAGGGAAATGATTTTCACACTCCATTTTTTGATGATGCACTTCATTTCTTGTCTTTCAGTGAAACTTTGTGTAATTTTTTCACTAAAAGACAAGAAAATGAGTGCATTTATCAAAAAGGGGAGTGCAAAAATCATCAACCAATCGAATAACCACATTGTATGGTATCTGATAACATCAGTCCTCACCTCTTCAAACTTCTCAAAATTCTGAGTATCTAAGTCACCTTTAACCTCCGGTATAAAAGCAGCTTCCATCTGATATAGTTTTTCCCATTCAATATCTTTAAACCATGGGTGTGCCTGATATATGGAATCAAAACTGGCAACGTTAAACAGATGTGCACACACAACACGAGTGATACATTAGTACAAGAATATCACCATAATTTCATAAGCTCCCCTGGTACCAAGCCTCTGATCCACATTGCACAAAAGTTTTCGTATGAGGTCTTTAGCCTCAATAGAGAGTCTTGCTTCTTGTGGGAATTTTAAGTGAGTTCTCCAATTCACAATCTGCATGCATGAACTTACAACCTGTTGGATAAGGACTTACAAATTCAACGTAGCCTCTATACATACATCTTTTTTTAAGAAAATAAATTCTGAAGTTCATGAAAATCCAAGTCAAACATCTAAATAGCAAAGTAAGCCCTAGAACAACCTACAATAGGCGTGTATGCCTCAAATGAATTAGAACTCAGTGTGAACAATCTTTAGCAACAGGAATAATATGTCCACTTTTATCCTTACAATATTACAAACTTTGATGCCAGCATTAATAAAAGTATAAGACAAAAGTAAAGGTCAAGAAAGTGGAGTTCATTTACCTTTCGGCATGTCGTCATTGGTTCTTCAGAATAGAAAGGCGGATAACCCACAAGCATCTCATACATAATTGCTCCGAGTGACCACCTGTAAGAAATATGTCATTGGAACATGAAACTACATCCAGGTACTGTTATCGAAGGATGAAACAAGCAAGAAAGATTGACCAACCAGTCACATTCCATCCCATAACCTTTCTTCAACAGGACCTCCGGGGCAATATAGTCAGGAGTTCCAACTGTTGAATAAGCCTGAAGATCATACAAAAATACTTAGCACACAACATATGGAAAAGGATATGCAGAAAATGTGAAAACTGTAAGGTGATGTATAAACAGGGACTACAACCACCAAAACTTCTATATAAACTTAAGATGCACCTTTAGCAAGGAATTATGAACCTGCATTATCTCTTCCAATCAACTTGAGCTTTTGAACTTACCCCCTCAAAAATTATAAGCTTTTCCTTACCAAAACCAAATAAATAAGCAACAAAGTCTGTGTCTAACTTCCACATAACCACATCTTTATATACAAAAGCCCACAGTTTGTTGCAATTCTTGCAGATATAGGCAACACAAACTCCAGCTGGAGGTTGTTACAAGAATGCCTGAGAAATTGACTTACCTGTGCAACTTTTTAAAATATCCACAATCAGATCTCTAAGACATTAACCAGTCTTTGACTAGCGGATTACACAAAAGAAGCGGATCTCTAAGACATTAACCAGTTTGTGACTAGCTGAGTACACAAAAGAAGCATTCATGACCACAATTTTGAACAAAGTATATATTTATGACTGGTGTTTTGGGTTTTATAATCGATGGCAAAAAAAAAAAAAAATCTCTCTCAAAACAGAGACTTGTCTCTTTATCTCATCTTACCTTTCATGTTTTCAAATTACACAACTTCTAGAATTTAATATAATTTTGTAAAAATTTTAGTACCATTAAACAGGTATTGATGATACATTCAAAACAAGATTAATATTACACATATTTAACAAAAGCTTAAAAAATAACAGTACACATTTTGGAGGGAATAAGTGTAATGCTTGAATTTTCAAGGTTATACGGAGCGGTTCAATGGACAATTATTTAGACACCTAAAAAAACACCTCATAGTTTCCGATCAAATTTTGATGATCCAAGCAGTTCAATGTGATCAGAACGTGATTTTAAGGGTACCCGCGAGAAATCAGCAAAAAAAAGAGACCGAAAATGGCTTGATTTGAGCAGTTTTTAGCTTAGATTTAATGAACGGTTCAATTAAAAACTGCTTAAAACATGGACTTCACGGTATTTTTTTTTGCTAAATTCTCGAGGGCACCCTTAAAATCATATTCTGCACACATTGAACGGTTCAGATCATAAAAATTTGATCGGGAACTATATGATTGAGATTTGGGGTGTTTTTTTAAGTGTCTAAATAGTTGTTCATTAAACCGTCCCGATATATATATAGTCCCCTTCTTATAAGGACTACCTTATTTTAATAAAATGCGGACCTCCCTTTCCCGATCGAATTTCGATGATCCGAGCCGCTCAATGTGTTCAAAACATGATTTTAAGGATACTCGCGAGAAATCAACAAAAAAAAAGTCCGGGAAGGGCTTCATCCGAGCAGTTTTTGTTTGTTTTTTATCTAACGGTTCAAATAAAAATTGCTCAAATCAAGCCCTTCCCGGTCTTTTTTTTTGCTGATTTCTCGTTAGTACCCTTAAAATCACGTTCTGAACACATTGAGCGGCTCGGATTATCGAAAACAGATCAGGAAAGGTGAGAAATGGGAGGTCCGCATTTAAGGTCCTCATTTTAAGGTCCTTACTTGAAGATTTATATATATATATATATATAAAGAGATTAATGATGGGAGATGAGATGAATAGTACTACATGCTTGAATTTTCAAGGAATAGATATATAATGTGATGCCTCATAGTCAGGAAAAAGACCCGGGTTGAGGCCACGGTGACCCTAGTGCTCAATGGGAGGGAAAAGACCCAAGTAAAGTTGTGGTGACTCCAGTCATGAGTCCAACATCGCTTATATAACGAAGGCTAAGGGTTCGCAGGACGCAAATCGTTACAAATGGTATGAGAGCCTGTACCAACCGGAAATGTCTTAAAATCTTGCCCCACACGAGGACGTGTGTTCCTAAGTGGGGGAGATTATGACGCCCCATAGCCAGGAAAAAGACACGGGTTCAGGCCATGGTGACCCTAGTGCTCGATGGGAGGGAAAAAACCTAGGTAAAGCTGGGGTGACCGTAGTCACGAGTCCCACATCGCTTGGTGAATGCAAAAGTTCAATGCTATATATAGTAGATCATGTCCCTATCTTGTACAAGGCTTTTTAAAGTCGTGAGGGCGTCAAAGCATATTGGAACTTCATAATTAAGTGTGCTTGCCCTGGAGTAGTCTTGGGATGGGTGACCTACTAGGAAGTGCATGGAGCTTGGGCGACCATAGGGGACAGTAATGTACAAGGCACCCTGGTCTACATGGTGGGGGCCATCCCTGGAATCTGGTACGAGCACACAGATGTGATGTATAGAGCTAAGTGTCACACCATGGCGACCAAGGGAAGGTTGTTAGGCCAATGCAATAAGGACGTAACATCATAAGGTGGGGAGATTGTGAGACCACATGTCCCACATCGGTGGGCAATGTTGAAAAGCAATGTTATATAATGAATTCCAACCAATTTTGAGCCACGTGGTTAGGCTGAGGGTTAGCAAGTCAGCTGGTGTGGGTCGTTACGTGGGTCGTTACATGTAAAGAGATTAATGGTGGGAGATGAGATGAATAGTACCAGAACTCTACATCACTTTTCCAATAAATAATACTTTTGAGTCTCTATTTTAGAGACTTGCATTGGAGATGCTCTTAAACCTCTCGGTCAACCTAAGGAAGCCGGGAACAAAGGGTAGAGGTCAGTTTACTTGAATCTTTCCAGCATTATGGTCGTCACAGCTAAAGAGGCAAATCAGTGCTCCTAATTTCTTTTAAAAAATGTAAGTACTCCCTCAGTTTGTTACTCCCTTTTTGGCATTCATGCCCTTTACTCATGTCAATCTTCTAACAAGTTCTTTACACAGTTTTCGAAATCATCTAGAAAAGGCTAATAGAACATATAAATAGTTTTATGAGATCGGACTACCAAAAATAGAAGAACAAGCTGTGGCGGAGGGAGTAAGAAGTGTTCAAATACAGCCGGAACCACTAAGTAAGAAAGTTGCCATTGGAATAAGCAGGTATTACATTTTTCCCACGTTGTAATGAGTGGATCTTTCAAAGGACAAGCAACCCGACAATGTGTTAATATGCATCCCTCTCTTAAATGCCAAGGGGAAAGAAAAGCAATACCAAGGATAGAGATAGCTTAATCAACTTTCTTCCAGTCATGTACTCATGAATAGCAAAAAATATGCCTTGACTAGAATAAATATACAAAGAACCAGCATAATGGCCAATATGAATGATGATTAGGTTCCACCTATGAAACACAGATACTCTATTTTGGCCTCCATATCATGTATCGTATCCGTATCAGATACCGATACTCTCTGGATACGTATCCGATACGCTTTCTAAAGTATCCTGCTTTTAGAATTAATTTTTGGTATCCCGATACGTTTCGGATACGCGCAGATACTTTCAGATATGCTCCGAACACGTATCTGATATGTTTTTTTTAAAGTATCCTGCTTTTAGAATTATTTTTTGGTATCCCGATACGTTTTGGATACGCACAGATGTGTTGGATACGTTTTGGATACAAGCAAGGGTAAATATGTTATTACTTAAAATATATGGGTTAAAATTGCAAGTAGGACTATATTTTTCTTTCTCCCCCACCAAACGACACCAGAAACATACCGATGATACCCTCTCTCTCGACAACCTTGTCTCTCTCTCTCTCACACACACACACTCATCTCTCTCTCTCATTGTGCATGTAAATATCTCTCTCTTGACACACGAACTTGTGTAATGAAAAACTTTAATCATTAATGAAATTTTAGGAATTAAAAATTATATAAGATATATTTTTTATTCACTTTTATATTCAACGTATCCCCCAATGTATCGTATCCTTCTTTTTGAAAAAATCATGTATTCGCGTATCCGTATTGTATCCGTATCCATACCTGTGCTTCTTAGGGTTCCACTAATAAGATTGCTAACATACCAACATTCTTCTGTTTTTCTGCCAGTGTAATAACTGTTCCTGTTGAGTCCTCCTTGACACAGATGGCAGGTTAGAATGCTTAGTGTCCTCCAATGGAGGTTTCAAATTCCCTCCTACCCCGTAATCATTCTCGCTTAGATCTGGAAAACTACTGCAGTCCAAGGGCTTACACAACCCAAAATCCGAAAGCTTCATATGACCGTTGCGATCCAACAACAAATTGTCTGGCTTGATATCCCTAAAAAATAAGTTATTCATTAAATTATTAGGATTTTGAAGCAATTGCTAAAAGTGAACGATAACAGTGATATTCGATCCAACATAAAGTTAGTGGATACAAAAGGAAAGGAAAAAGAAAAAATAAATACGATAAAATGTAAGCGCAGCAGCAATACAAGCTTAAATTGCTACACGGAAGGGAAAAGTCTTAATTGGTGCATCTGCAGACAGATTCAGATCAACCGCGACGGTTTTGCTATAGAGATCTCTTTAGGAAAATAAAACGAGCATGTTATAGGTGGTGTTTTTATTGTCATTTTCTTATATCAGAGCATTTTACAGTTACCATCTCACTTTCCTAACTTGCTTTTTGGGAACGCACTACAATGAGTCTATTAATTAAAAATATGCTCGTCTATGAAATAAGAAGGCACGTTCGGTAAAATGAGGACTGTCAATAGTGGAACTTCATTTCTAAGGTCAGACTAGTTTAGGGTAATCATAATAGTCCATAAGGCCCAAGTATCTAACAAATGGAATACATGGGTTCAATACATGACAGGGGAAAGAAGGATGCATGGAAAACCTGTGAACATAATTGTGCTTGTGAATGGACTCAATAGCAAGGACTGTCTGACCAACATAAAACCTGGCCTCATCTTCAGTCAAAGTATCCTTGCGCATTAGCAATGTCATCATGTCGCCCCCCGGAAGATATTCCATTATAAGATATAAAAATTCATCATCTTGAAAAGAGCAGTATAGCTTAACAATGCAGCTACTGTCAACCTCAGCAAGGACATTCCGTTCAGCTTTAACATGTTCCACCTGCAGGTAGTGACGATAGTGAGCATAATGCTTATAATAATGGGCAGATGCAGAGTGAAAAAAACATGAAATTATTTTTAAATTAGCAGCAATAAGACAAATTTTTTTAGTACAGCATTGGCCTAAAGCAACCAGCGCCAAATTATTCAGATTTGCAACTTATGTTCCATTACACAAAAATTTTATGGACCACTCAACTCGTGACACTAAATTGGTGTATCATTCTCATGCTTTAAGCAACTGACTACACTCATTGCAAAAGGCAATTGATTCTTCAATTGGATAGCCAGCATACATCGTTTTCTGAATCCTTCATTACACCGATTCTAGAAATATTACTTATATAAGCAATGACAGTGCATCTCAACTAAGAAGTTAGGCATGCCCGGTATCAGTATAGTAAAAAAAAATCAGCTATCTACCACGAAATGGGAGGTTCAAGATTTAATCAAGCTCAATCAAGTTGACAATTTGGCAGTCTATACTCATAACATAAAAGTGTAATTCCATTTTTACAAAGATAAGAAAAGGAACTTTCTCACAAATAGTACCTGGCCTCTGCGTAGCATCTCGGATTTCTTGAGCTTTTTCATGGCATAAATGAGGCCAGTACTCTTTTCTCTGCAAAGTCTCACCTGTATGGTCAGAGAAATACCATATTAGGGTCCCTCTAAGTAAATGAGATTAATAAAATCATTTTTACCTGTTCCATTACTATGATATCAAATAATACAGGAAGATTGTAGTGAGAGTTGAAGATATGAAGAAACAACGAGGCTGAAATATTGTGGATAGGGGGAATGAAATAGACCTCAAAACTCACACCATTACTAAGGTCTATGAAAAATAGCTTTTAAAAGCAGCTACAGCTGACAATTGACAGTTAAATTTGTTTCATGCACTCCATGCTTGTATTTTTGTGTAGATGCATTGACGAATATAGAGGGAAGGTACTGAAAGTGACACGCACATGCAAATTACAAAACAAAAATTGGGAAACTGTGGATTCCAATAGCAACTGATCAATGACACCTGGTTTATTCGTACAGAATAATTTTTGATGTAATACTAGCATATGTAATCGGAGATTGGATGGAAGAGCATGGAAGAGCTTATGAACACCGATATGGCAAGGGATAACTGCCACACCAAGAAAGGGCCGAGTCATAGTTAGGATTTGCAGATATTCAGTAAGTGATGAGAGTGTGTTACTGTAAACACTTCTATCATTGAAAGCCACTCTTTCTTTTCACAAGACCACGGCAATCAACTTTCAAGGAAAATTATGTATATCATCTTACAATGAGAAAATGTTCAGATGTTATTTGTAGTGAAACAACCCAGGTTAAAATGCTACAAAAAGATAAATGCATTACAATTATCAACCATTAGTAGATCTTCCTCGTACATTAGATGCTAATGCGTAATTAGAATAAGAGAGAATGACAGGATACTACCTCCCCAAATGCACCCCTTCCTATGATGGTCAAAAGTTCAAAATCATCAACACTCATCTTATGTCTCCAGATTCGCATGTATTCTGTTTCCTTTCTCTCTAAATATTTTAGAAGATTAGTTTGCTCTTCTGCCGGAACATCACCATCAGCAAGCTTCCTCTCTAAAACCCATCGTCTGAGATAGCCAAGAAAGGCAAAAGTTTAGGCACTTATTCACCACTAACAATGATTCAAAAGAAATGAATAAAGTTTAACGGGACACCTAATTCATCAAATGACAAGGAATCTTCATACTTCATGAACATGTGTAGGAATTCAATAAAAACACTTTCGGGCACTCGATTATGAGAGCATTTAATAAGCCAGCATGCTAGTCACACTATGGAACAGAAAGAGAGAGGTTTCTAGTTTTTCCCTACTAGTCTGGCATCTCAACAGTATCCAGAAGGCACACTTTTAATTAATCACGTACATGAATGAACACTCTGGAGTAACCTATCTTCTGATACACAATACATAAGATGAAAAAATGATGCACAATATGTATCCTGTTTTAACAACCTTGATCTCAATTATGACGATAATCATAGTGCAAATGCTAAAAGCTAGAAACTGATGAGAACTACTAGAGATATGCTGATGAAAATTACAAGCCACATATCAACAGGAAGTGGTTATCCAAAAAATCACCTCTCCTTCCTATCTTGCAAACACTTCATTTGAGCTTTGTAATGGTTCTCAATATACTGCTTTGCCACAGCAACCTTCTCTTTAGTGTCATTAGATAGCACATCATCTGTTGTTGACTTTGTTGGGTTCTCCGTTTCTTTTGTTTTTGTGGAAACCGGTTTTAATTTCTCCTCTTTATGTCTCAATCTCTGAAACCAACTTTTCCCGGAGTCCATAACTATTTCAAGGAATCAACTATACTATCATTACTTCAGCCACAACGGGTATTCTTCTCCATAGCCCTGCAAGAAAGAACCACATTATCTCATGCTTTAGTTTACGTGTCTACACTACACTTTTCACATCTAAAGTCTCTGTGTAATAATACCATACACATCAGGGTATTATAATATCCCACACTCGTGGTTTTGTATATCGGGTGAATATTTGTCTAGGCATACAAACTATAAACAAATACTAGATATATGGCGCATTGATATATAGTCTCATAATCATTTCTGGCCAAAAAAACAAGTCCTTAACTATGTAGCATGGACACTTTGTTGGATTCCATGTACCGTGCCGAACACTTTTCGGATGCCGACACTCTCCAAACACGTGTTCGACACTATAATCTTCAGTGTTTTTCTTTTTCTCAAGGTTTTTGGTTTGCACACTCCAAGGACACTCTCGGGATACTTTCGGGACACTCGCAAGCTATGAAGCACGGGTACTCCAGAAATGTCACCGTACACGTACCGGGTACAGGTACGGCGTGGGTACGGCAAAATTGGATTGGGTACTTTTGATAATTTTGGGTACGGCATGAGTACAGCATCAGTACGTTTTAGCCCAAAATGATTTTTTTTCAAAATTTCAGGGATTTTTTTTTGTAAATAATTATAAAATATGGGCTTATTGTGTAACAAGGAACTCGTCTTGCTTTGATCTAGGCATGTTGAACTTGATGTATGAACTTTGAACTTTTATCTATATTGCTTTTTGTTGGTAAAATGTGTTTATATTTCATTTTATGCAATAAAAGATAGAAAAAAAAATTTATATATATTCGCCGTACCCGTACCCCACCTTTTTGGGGTTTTTCCGTTTCCCATACCCGTACCAGTACCGTGTACCGGTTCCCGTGCTCCATAGCTCGCAAGACATGTCGGGGATCTTAAACAATAGTTAAGATTCTTGTTAAAACTTAGAACGTGTGTCTTCTTTGTGTCATATTATACTTTATTGATTACAAAGAGACATAGATGATGAAACGCTTTTTGTTGGAATACTTTTGCGAATATTGTGATGATAAATAATATTTAAGGTATATACGGTGATTACATATCTAGAATTAGAGCCTTTTTATCCATATAACTGAATACAAAATATTAATTAAAGCATGTCCCCAACGTGTCTTGTCCTCCAAATTTTTAAACTTTCTGTGTCGGAGGGTCGTTGGAGTGTCTATGCTACATAGGCCAGTCCCAACCATATCAAGAGAACCAAAATTAAAAACACAAGAAAAGGAAAATAATTATCTACTGTTATACGTATATATGGACAAAGGATAAAGCCACAAATATCAAAGCCTCCCGACATCGGCAGTGGCAGAAGACTCCTACACTGAAGTTATGTAACATATTAGGAACCCAAGGAATCACAGATACTTGTATAGATATCATAGCTTTACAAATACGCATACATAGCATACCAAGGAGAAAAATCTTTACTACCAATTTATGGACATATTTCTATGGAGTTTATCTCATAGACCATATGCACAAATTCAATCTAGGAACAACTGAAATTTCCCAATACCCAAAAAAATGTGCTACGAAACAAATGCAGTATTCTGCTTACCTTAGAGCAACTCTAACCCAATTCTCTCAAATAGAGACTCAAACTATACCTTTATATCCAAAAAGCAAGTTTAGAGACTTTAACTATTCACTCCAACTCCAATCCTAAATCTTTATTTTCATCTCTATATTCTCCCTCCCAAATCTCCCTCCAAAATTATAACTACAATCTCCCTCCAAAAAGTTCCAAGATATTTCACTTACACCAAACTTATGGTCTCCGAATCTTCTCAATCTGTCCATATACCAATCTCTGCAAATTCCACTTACACCAATCAAATAGTGTGTTTTGATATTAAACATGACTTCCACGGAGAGTTCTACGGCACTGATTAATTACGTAGAAGAAGAAATGGCAGCATGTGAGGAGGAAGATGATCAGATACTACTTAATTTGGGTGTCTCCAACAACATCTTGTCTTCATATGTTGAGCCATTTGGTCAACCGATACGTAAAGGCTAAATTTCATGGACATGTGGTGATCAATCGAGAAAGGGAAAGACGTGATGCTCAACTATGCAATGACTATTACTCGGAGAACCCCATTTTGGGGGAAAGCCAATTTCGAAGAAGGTTTCGAATGTCCCAACCTCTATTCGTGGATATTGTTGACGCCGTGAAACGCCATGACTAGGGACAGATTTACAATGGGGCACGTGGGGGCATGTGCCCCCACTCAATTTCAGTTTTTTTTAAAATATAACTTAGGTGTTTGGGCCAGTTTTCCCACACCTCGACTCATCCTAAATGGTCAATCCCACTGCCCACTTGTGAGTGTCTCAATCGAAGTTGCAATGCTCTATATGGACTGGTCCCAAAGGAGTTGATAGCACCAAAGAGATTTTGAACCTGAGACGTTAGGAGGGACCTTAAGTCCAGGCTTTGACCACTAGGCCAAAAACCTTGGGGTTGGTTTTTTATTTTTATTTAAAAAGAA
>BPLS01000518.1:2591921-2617257 GCA_019656275.1 Rhododendron kiyosumense
TTGATCAAACATCAATAGGTACATGGATGAAACAGATTTGTACATGAAAAAAATGGGCAATTATTAATTTCAACTTAATTTTTGTCATCTCTTTTTTCTTGTACAAATCTGTTTCATCCATGTACCTATTAATGTTTGATCAAACTAATTTTTGGCATGGATGACATATTCGACGAGCTTTACAAAATGAACGATTCCGATCATTATTGTGGGCCCGGAAAACGGCCCAAAACTGGACCGTACTGGAGGGGAAAAAAACTGGACTGGAATTGAGTCCCCGTCCCTGAGTAAGGCCATGTCAATTAAACTATTAATGTGAGTTATTATAGCTATGTAGCCACTAATTAATTAATGATGGTTTGACACCGCGTATGTGGCCCAACTATGGCACTGTATTTTCGATAGTAGATCCTGAAGTTTTTTTTGATCGACATAGATCCTAAAGTTTAGAATTTAATTTTTCGTATCATTGTTCTCGTCTGCAGTAGTGCAACAACGAAAACTCCATGAAAGAACACAATGAAATACGCTATACCCATATGAATGCGTGCTAAACTTTCTCTCTTCTCCACAACACCAGCAGCTGGGGGGCTTGGGCTGCCGCCTCCATTCCTCTTTCCCCCCACCCCACTCTCTCTTCTCTCCGATCGCCTCTTAACCTTGCGATCTCGTTTGTTTGAACTTCTCAGCTGCCTCCATCGTCCAACCTCCATCAGTCACAGTGATGGAGGACCAAATCCACCTCCCTCGGCTACGATCCAAAACCTCAGGAGGGCCTTATCAATTGAGATCTCGAAGTTTTGGGGTGGTTTGACATATCCTCCGGCGAATAAGCAGTCAGATCTGAGGCGGTGGCTCCGATGACCGAGGTTTTTTTTTTTGTTTTTATTTACTATTTTTCCTTATTTATCTCACTTACTGGAGATTTCTGTTCCCTGTGTGGAACTTTCTTAATGCTCTACGGAGATTGTTTCACCCATTGTGGGTAGGTTTCTTTTGTACTCAATTTATTCCTATCCAAACCACATGGATAACCAAATTATTGTGGGTTTGTTTCCATTAATGGACTCCACTTTGGGGTTTGTAGTCATTTGGAAGGCTTTTGAGTAGTCAAATTTTTTGAGTTTCGTTCAAAATAAATATATTACTTTAGTCCGTATTTGTTGGTCCATTCTGGAAATTCGAATCATTTTAAAATTATTTATATATTTCAATTTATAATTATTTTCATGATTTTGAAAACTTTTAATATTAAAACTAATTGAGGTCTGTCAAACAAAATTCATATTGCATATTTTGTAAGATATTGCAAGATATGAATAATTAAAAAGAGATACAAGCTCTCATAAAGGACTAACAAACATAGATAGAGGGAGTATATATACCTGTAACGACCCAAATTTTCCGAAGTCCAACAGTAATAACCAAAGTTTATCTGTCTTAAGAAATTACAAATGTCTCTAAAATTGAAACGGGTCTTTGATTCTTTAAACAAGCACTACGATCATTTCAAAAACCTCTAATATTTTAATTCACTGCCACTCTTGCACAGTCGCACTCCACACCTAAACATTACAATACGACAAAGAAAAAAATTGCTCTATGTGAAAGTAGGCTCAATATACGAAAATGGGTGATGGCATGAGTGTTGGCTCCATTCAGATCGTCCATTCGGATTGTCAACGTGCCAAACATGAACGGCTTGAATGGAGCCAACACTCATGATGTCCCCAAAGGGACTACAACTAAACCAGTTTAACTACATGCCAAGCCAATTATGCAATCCAAGAATCTGGTTGTTGGAAAAATGAGCAAAGAGAGATAGAGAGTGAGAGAGGGCGGTGGCTGGATTCCGGTGATCAACAATCACAGCAGTCAGGCTATAAGGCTGTTGAAGAACATGGAGTCAGGGATAAAGGAGAGGTTCACTTTGTTCGTGGACAACATTCCAGAGGAAAGGGACCAGACTTAGCTGCAGAAAACTTTCAATAAATTTGGGGGTGGTTAAGGATGCCTTTATACCAAGGAAAAGGAGTAAACGTACTGGTAATAAATTTGGTTTTGTTAGATACAATTGTCATGTGTCTGCAAGCATGGCGGTGGGTAGAATGATTGGGGTTTGGGTGGAGAACAACAGACTGTTTGTTAAGGAAGCTTGCTTTGGTCACTATGATGATAACTCGAAACAGAGGGTGCCCAAATTTCACATGGCCAATGAGCAGGTGTCCAAGCTGCAGTTCTTAAAATGTACAAACTTTTACCCACCAACTTTACAAAATGGACATTTATTAAGGGACAGCCCAAAATGGAATACTAGACTTTAAAAAGAGGACGGAGTGAGTAGTATTTAAGAATTAAATGCTAGTATGTGCCTTTTTCCTCATTAACCCACTAGAGGACATTATTTTGAATGGGCACATGAGCAAAAATAAATAAATGTTTAAGGGCCCAAGTGAAAAATACTGACGGTAAGTAATGATGGACTTTAATGACAAATTAAAGAAGATAGGAAAATTTAATTAAGAGGAAAGTCCACATTGACCCCCTGTGGTTATCGCTATGTGCGGATACCCCCCTCATGGTTTAAAAGTGAGCACATAACCTACCTGTGGTTTCTAAAAATGAGCAAATAGACCTTTTTCCGTCCATTTTAACGGGAAGTGTTTTTCACACGCCTTACAGGTGTGTGAGGTGGTGAAATTATATAGATTTGGGACGATTTTGCCCTCAAAAATCCACTCTCTCTCTTTTCTCCATTTCTCTTCCTCATTTCTTCAACACCACCACCGTCCTCCTCCATTGAAACCGGCAATCCCCTCCATCCATACTTCAACCTAGTGAGCGAACTTGGTATATTCCCATATTCAGAGCCAAATCCAAGTCCTTTAACTTCTTGAGTCGACTCAGCGAGTCGGGGATTAGACCCATTAAGTTACACCCGGACATCCACAAGATCTCCAAATTCGTCAAGTTCCCCAGCTCCGGCGGGACCGACCCGGCCTAAACGGATTATAAGAGAGATTCAGCTGTTTCAGAGTCGTGATGTAGAAGGAAGGGATTCTCTGTCAAACAAAGTGTCCACTAAAGAGAGCACCTTGAGACGGGGGAAGGCGGTGGAGCTCTCGCCGAAGAACTCCATTTTTCCTGCGTGGCCTTTAAACTCCAAAAACATTGACCCACCGAGACCACCACATGTTTCTACCATTTTTTCCGGCAAATTGAACTCCATTTTTCCTGCCGCCACCACCCAATCCGAAGATCCTCAACTTACAACGCCAGACTCACCGGAATCGGTTGCCAACGAGGTGGAGGCCAATCTTCTTCGCTTCTTCTTCTTTTTCTATTTCTTTGCCGGAATCGGTTGCCAACGAGGCTCATCTCCTGCAACTTCTCTCTCTCTCTCAATTTTTTTGAAAGGCAAAAGGCAAAACCGTGTGTACATTTATATATAGAGAAGGGCATATTAGACATTTCGTCATTTCTGTTAACGGCGTAAGCACTCGACCCCCTTTTAGAAACCACAGGTAGGTTATGTGCTCACTTTTAAACCTTGAAGGGGGTATCCGCACATGGCGATAACCACAGGGGGTCAAAGTGGACTTTCCTCTTTAATTAATCATCCTCTTTAGACTTGTCATGTAAGAATTCATACCACCTATTTTTATGCTTATGTTTTCATCCTTCCATTATATAAATTACCCTTATTCCCCTTGCACTAGAGAGAGAGAGAGAGAGAGAGTTACTTTTACTGTTTCCTAAATTTATTGGATTCGGATGAATATGGAAACATATCCAATTAAGTGAGTGTGGATCGAGAAGGGTTGCGCGTGAGACTGCTTATGTGTAGTTATTCGTGAGCTGAAAATGTGCGATTGGTTGATGACTAGCTGGAAGAGAGAGAGGGGAGACTTTACGGGGTGAAAGAGTAAGAGCAAAAGGTACGGAAGAAACAGAGGCAGCGTGTCCCTTATGCTTTTTCGCGCAGTATTCGAGCTTTTCCGGGATCGAATGAGTGAGATCACCACTTCTCTCTGAGGAAGAATGCTCTCCTCCCCTCAAATTCAGTGCTCACCCATATTTTCCCAGAAAAATGTCCTCTCTAATCATTGGGAATGTCAAGGGTATTTATAGGGCACCTGTGCCTAAGACAGGCCCATGACGGCGCCCTTATCAACTCTTGACACGTGTGTTTATATCCTAAAATGGGCCACCCAATGAGAAAATTTCACGTGGCACCGAATGATACGGCGGCCATACGAAACCTGTCCCAATCGAGTACCAATTACAGAGGATTACGGGAATTAAGGAAGACATTATGTTAATGACAAACAGTGTCATTTTGGAATGAACCGGTGTCGTTTGGGTAACGATTAAACGATGGTTTGAGAAGTTATTGGGTTTAGCCGTTGATTTAAGCATTATGGTCATCGAACGGTATCCTCATTGCCTTATTTTATAACTGAAATTGGATGCAATTGCAGGGAATCATTTGGGAAGCCAGACGTGTTGCATTAATTCACGTTGCTTGAAAATAGGAACCACGATCCAGGAAGTGGCCATGAACACCATGATTGAAGCATACAGGGGAAGAGAGAATTCTGGAAATATCAATGTGACCGTTCGAAAACCCCCTCAACCGCTTTATGTGGCCAACGTGGGCATCAATCGAAGACGTGGAGATCGAAGGCATGCTCAGTGTCTATAAATAGAGAAGTAAAGCGAAGAGAGAAGGCCCCCCACAAAAATTCATATCATCTGACAACTCATACAAAATGATTGCTCAGAGATCTATCTTAGATTAGTTTTTAGTTTAAAGTAGGATCTTTTTGTAAGTTGAAGGCTTATTTGCATGTAAGATTGCTTTTTGATTAAATTCAAGTTCTCTTATTTTCTTGTAAGTTTTTTCTTACCAAAGAATAGTCGTTTGTAAGTCCACTTTTGATTAAATTCAGTGTGCTTATATTTCTGCATTATTCTTGAAAGAGTCTTAAGAGTGTTTGTATACAAATTTACCTTTGATTAAATTCAGGTTTGTTTGTGTTCAATCATCTTTTCTGATTCGAAGCACGTCAATCTTTTATTTGGTTAATACCTTAAGGAAAAATCCTCTTGGTTGAGGTAATCGAACGGATAACACAATTGCCTGATTGAAATTAGTTGTTTCAAATCAATTTGAAAAGAGTAATTTCTTATTTGAAGTTATTTCTCTTCTGGCACGCCCGCACACAATCATTTGCCATTTGATTGAGCTAATTCAGCCCAAACAACGTGTCCCTCCTGTATCTCCTGGCCTTAAAGAAACCCGCCCTTCCGCGGATGCCTATCCGCGGGAGGGCTTGATTTCCCGCGGCGACACCTTCAACCCCAAGCCACAAGAAGTTCCCCAATTCCCGTTGGAGCAAGGTCGCGACCCGCGGCGATCGTTTCTTCTCCGCGGGGTTCCCTCCGGACCTTGCCTCTAGGCCTAGGACGGAAACCCCTGGGGGGTTTTTGATTGAGAATTTATTGTGGTCATGAGGTTTGGGAGACCCGCGGAACCCTAGTTCGAACCATTCCGCGGGAGTAATTCCGCGATGGTCTCCTAATTTCCGCGGACGACTTTTGCGTAGACTTTCATTTGGTTTACTCGCGTTCGTGTCATTATTTGATTGGGTGGTCAACAGTTCTTCTTCTGCGGGTCCCGCCGCCACATGTCTGCTCGCGGTTGAAGGGTCAAATAGTCATCCAAAATGGCAAGCTACCAACTTTGACCGCGCCTACAGTGAGATATAAGAGGAGAAGAGAGGAAGATTTTCAAATTTCAAATATTCCAACAAATCTCACTGATTTCTCGTACCATTTACTGCAAACGTTATCATTATTAACTGAAACTTGCCTTAATCCAAACTTAAAAAAAGGAAAATTCCACGTTTATAGCCTTAAAGGAAGGAAAAGGAATTTCCCTAATTTGAATTCAGCACCAACACAGTCAACTTATCATGTTATGTTGACCAATTTCAATTTTGATGAAAAATAATCCATGTTTCATGAAATATGGTTGTGAATCATAATTCATTGTAAGACTTTGAAAAATTTGCTATCAATTGACCATGATCCAATATTGTTGAAGTCACAGTTGCTAGTAAATATTCCCAGTAACGTGTGTGCAACATACATGACCAATTTAATAATATAAAGTTATGCTCAAACATATTTTATGGTAAATTGAACAAATAATTTACCATGAAATGATTGGTAACGTGTGTGCAATACGCACGAGCAATTTAATAATTTCAAGTTATGCGCAAACATATTTCATGGTAACCGGTATAAATAATTTACACGAGCAATTTAATAATTTCAAGTTATGCTCAAACATATTTCATGATAAATGATACAAATAATTTACCATGAAATGATTGGCAACGTGTGTGTAACAGCAACGTGTGTGTAACATGCACGACCCATTTAATAAATTCAAGTTATGCTTAAACATATTTCATGGTAAACGGTACAAATAATTTACCATGAAATGATTGAAAAACCAATGTAACTACAAATAATTTACCAAATGAATCACCATCCAAAAACTCCGAAGACTTCTTGAATCACTTATAAACCTAGAAGTAAACAGAGTGGGACGATCCGACATGCGAGGCCCATGGCAGCAATACCGTGGTAGCAGATGGCCCAATGGTTTGCATAAGGGTCTCAAGGGTGTCGACTGGGAACATGGCCATGTGCTCAACAGCTCCGATGATGGATCGACCACCATGAACTGCCAGAACAAGAGGGCGGCCACCATCTGGGTTTTCAATTAAGAGTGGCGGAGGAACCCATGTGGGTTTTCAAATTCTATTGCAGATTGGAATATTGAAGATGGGTTTTCATGGGAGAAGCAAAAATGGGTTTCTTTGTTGAATCGTCTTCTCCTCAATCATTTTAGGATCTCACGGTGCAATGGACAAGGGCAATAGGTGGATGGTGATCACGCACATGTTCGAATGGTAATAGGCTGGAATACAGGATGAAAAGAAACATTATATGAGTGACGGACAGCGACAAGATGTAATCCAGGATGAGCGACGGACTGGATGGCATGAGCGCGATGTGAGACCAAAGGACTAAGCGTCGGGATGAGTCGGAGAAGTTGACGGAGGGGGTGGCAATTCAAATTCGAGAGAGGGTTTTCATCCCTTGCCAAAAAGAATATTTAGAAGCTTTGAAACAGACATACAAGGAAAGTGTAAGATTAGAATTAATTAGATGTGTATATCCATTAATTATGCATGGGACCTCCAAGGTTAGTTTTCAGTCCCAAAAATAAGGGCTATGTGTAGTATCTTGAAAAACAAAGAAATACAATATTTAATATAGTGCAAAAAGGGTAAACTTGGGTTTATAAAAATTGGAGGATGAAAACATAATACTAAAAAGTGGATGGGATGAAAACATAACTCATACTAAATTGGAGGATGAATATTTAAGTACCCCAAGAAGATATGGTCCAATCCATTCCTAAAGCACAACCTACTTCCACGGTTCTACCACTACTTTATCAAGAAGAAAATTGTGGAGGAAAATGGTATTCACTTTCTTTTTTACATTTGTATGTGGATGAGAAGAAATGTCTCCCAATTATGTGACAACCCTTGGAAAACCATATCTTATCTAAAATCAATTTTCTTTGAACAAATCATTAACAAAAGGAAAGGGGACTGAGCAGAATATATAAAAAGGGAAAGAAAAAGCTACTACAAGGAATTCTCAATTGGAATTCAGAAGTAATATTATTGTTAATTATGTAGGCCTCGTTGTGCTAAATACCTAAGTACTTATTTGAAATACTTACTTTTTGAATTAAAAGTAATGTGTTCTGAGATTTGTCTCGTAAAACGAAAAATAAATACTTAAAAAAAAAGGAATTTTAACAGAACGGGACCATATACATTATGACATGACAAAATTCCGAGTCTATCACAAGAATAATTTTTTCTATTGGATGCAAGTATCCATTCTCTTAGTTTGATAGAAATAAGAAATACAGGAAATTTCAAGACTCCGTTTTTTGTCAAGGTACTAGAAACTTTTTTAAGAAAACCATGTTCGTATTTTTAGTCACAATAGGCTCGTTTTTAGATTAATACAAAGCAGCAGCAGCAGTTTGCTGTACAAGGTTTTATTAACAAGAACTTGCAACAAAAAGCCAATTAAAAATTTAAAAAAAAATCCAAACCTAATAAAACAAAATACTCTACTAATTCGAACAAAACTTTTTTTTTTAGTATTTTTACTAATCTAATTCATCAAATACCATTCCTTATTCGGTTACAAATTGATAGTTTCTTGTTAATTTGTTTGCTATGTCTACATAACAGAAATAACTCTCCACATGTTTGAGTGAAATGTTTTCATCTATCTAAAAAGTGAGTGAAGAATGAACATTATTAATCCTGTGTAAGATCCAGTCTTTTAAATATCAGAATCTTTCATTTTGTAAATATTGATTGTTTTATGGCTCTAATGGTAGTATGACTCTTTTAGTGTGTGTACATATATATATATATATATGTATATATATTTGTTGTCAATCTGTAACTTATATTGATCAACTGAACAAAGGAACATCAGAAGAAACAACCCTTTACCCTCTGTACCCAATGCGGATAATTCCTGGACCAAGTACAGAGGAGCTCAATATATAGATAGGGTAAACTTGGCTACATCATAAGCTAGCCAGCCGCCCTATTACAACTAGGAGGAATAAAGCTGAATGAAACAGAACAAACACTACAAGAAATTCAGGATCTCCCAACGGTTTTTTTCGCAACGGTTGAAAAAACCATTGGTATAGATGGTGTATCGTAACGGTTTACAAAACGTTACTAAAAACAGGATTATAGGAACAGTTTTTATGTGACCGTTGGTAGATTACAACATTATAGCACCGATTTTCATTAACCATTACTAAAAACTGGACTATAGCAACCGTTTCCAATAACCGTTACTATAAACTGGACTATAGCAACGGTTTTCATTAACCGTTAGTAGAATTTTATATCGCCAAAACCAATTTCTTTCATGCGATCGGTTTTCAAACCTGAACTGACGATCGGGACCATTGATTTTGTTTTTCATGTTGATTAAATCGTTCTCGTACAAATTTGGCTCGATTGGATTAAGAAAATTTCTTTATCGATACACAATTTCATTAATAAAATAAAATTTTCTATCCAATAAGTGTGTAGTGATACTCGATTAACTTCATTCTTTAACGTACTTTAGCCACTCGACCGTGACACAATCATGATGATCGAGACCATTGCTTTTGTTAGGGTTATTTTTCCTAAATTTTTGTTGTGGTATTTTTTCCGATATTGTTTATTTAACGTATTTTTTTAGCATTTTGTGGTAATTTTTGAAACTAATCATTCATTTTGGGATTAATCATTCATCTTAACAAGAATAAAAAAAAATTATAAAATTGTGGACCGAAATTGAAAAAAAATATCATATAAGATGACACTAAAGACAACAAATGTTAGTTATTTGATATTTTTTCGCCCATATTGATTTTTTATGCTTTTAATTATATATATTTTTTAATTTTTTAGACTCATCTCATAGTATTGATTGACCAATCAAAAAAATTTATGTGAATCTAACAAAAATTTAGAAAAGGCAAAAATTAATATTGAAAAAAAATAGGAAAACAGAGAGGGTTTTTTTTTTTGGTACCTGGTGCATGTCAATTTAATTGATGATGAGTGAATAATGGAACTATTTTTCTCACACGAGATGCCATTTTTTGTAAATGAATATTACAAAATAATACTCCTACCAAAATTATTATCCTACTTTGCATCAATCTAAACAATTATAATTAAATATAGTGTCATATATGATTACATGCATACAGTCTTGTGCATTTATACCAATTTTAAAAGGTAATTATTGAACCTAGCATTAAATTCTATGTAATAGTAATTTCATTCTTCGTATGAATATTGAACTCCGTATTGTGTAAAAAATAGACGCTTCCGATTGGGAAAAAAAATGAAATTAGTAAGTATTTGCATAGTATAAACCGGAATTTTAAAAAAAGGATTAAAAAAATCCGGCTAGTATAGTATAAATATTAAAAGGTATATGATTTCACACAAGTTATGGGCTAGCACAGTTAGTTCGTGCACGAGGTTGGGGGTTCGATTCTCAGGAGGAGTAAAGATTATTTCGCAGCCATGCGGGCGCCACATCAGCCCACGCGGGTGCCACGTCAGCACGCAAGTGACATTTGACTGCCACGTCAGTGCCACGTGGAGGCTTACATCACACCTTTAGCAACCGTTGTTATACCTCTACAGCAACGGTTTCGCCAACGGTTCTCCAACCATTGGTATAGCCTAAACGGGTCTCTACCAACGGTTTTTGGGTTTTTTGGCGACGCTTTCGAACGTTGCTATAGGAATGATTTTCTTGTAGTGAAAAATGACTAGCTAATAATTGCTAAAGTATCACGGATGATTGCCGAGCAAAAAAAAAGTATCACGGATGATGATTTCCAGATTGGAATTGATTGCATTTGAACCTTGGAGCATCGATCCTGATTATTCTTTGAGCATCTCCTTCAATAACAAAAGTGTTGCAATATTCATTGCTCTGATCAACTGAATTGCCCTTGCTGCCAATCTAAATTAACCCCATAGCCTATACGATTTCGGCTGACTGAGCTAGACATATAGCTAGCTCATTATAATAAGATAATAACATAGGAACAACGTACCGTTTGTGCCTTCAAAATACAACCCTTGTGATCATCTCTAATTAGTCTAACCACAATTATTATTTTCCACTCCCCGGCCCCTTTCCGGTTTCCTTCACATATATTTACGTACGCATGCACCAATATCAACATTTACTTAATTGTACTTTAATTTCCCCAGTTCGATCTGTTGGTGGCCTGGCCTGCTCCCAAAATTGTTCGATCTTTTAGTCCAGTAGTTAATTAATTTGCTCTCGGTTGGTTGTTAATTTCCTCCAGCTTAATTAATACTTATATATTTGTTGACTGGCATAACTCATGCAATTGAATTCTTTGCAGGGTGGCTATGCCCTTAACCTGACCGTATTAGTAATTAATATCCTGCAATTTCACCCTCTACCCTCCCTCTCTGCTGGCCCAATCCGGCCGGCCGGAAACCTCAGGCGCCGCCTAAAACGGAAAGCAAAAAGTAGCCAAGTTTTCACTAGATCACTGCATATAATTAATTAATTAGTGACATGGTCTTCTATAGTTTCATGCAATTAAGCTGCTAGCTAGTTCCAACCCGGCCACACATATATAACATCCACTAGTAATTTCCTCCGATAGGTAGAGCGTGTAGTTATTTATTAGATAGATATATATATATATATGTACGGTTATCTATCTAGCTAATTGCAACCCAGTTTCACTGATTGGTCTTTTAATTTACGACTAGGACTAGTATTTTACAACTAGAAAATTATATGGTTAATTTAGATGGACAAGTTCTTTGATCGCTGAAAGCAAAACTTCTATATGTATAATTGTTTATATACAATATCCTCAGTTGCTGTAATTTAAAAGTAAAAACTGCACCGGCCCCATGCATGGAACATAAAAAAATGTTGATCTACATACATTTAATTAATTTCATCAAGCAAAAAGTAGATCGATGATGATGAAAGTTCAGATTTAATTACATAGTAACCATTAATTACCTTTAAAATATAAAGTTAAAATGAGAGAGCACTGTACTGATCCATAAAGACACATCACACAGCTGACTTGTTACTAATTACAGTACTAAAATCAACACAACAAAATTAAATCAACAATAAATAAACCCTTAATTGTTTGATCCGATAAGGAAAAAGAACACAACAAACCTTGGTTTTTTGAACTAGCTAGCTAGCTAGCTTCTACTTTTCGATCCTAGTAAATAATTAATAATAGTAATACTAGCTAGCTAGCTAGTTGTACGTACTAATTAACATAAAATGCTAATAGTATTCACCCAGATCGATCTAGCTAATCTAATTCAACACTGATAGAGGAATCATGGAGCTCCGACCCTCCGTTGACCCAACCATAGCACCTCCTCCACTGCTTTCAAAAGAATTACCGAAAAACACCATTCTGCCCATGGTTAAAACTTAACTGATGACCACCCATTATTGCACCACCTCCATTCTTTGAACCAAGAATAATATTATTATTATTATTATTATTTCCCTGCTGTGGTTTCTTCCTCTTCTTCTTCTCATATGCTATCCCTCTAGCTTTAGCCTGAGACTCTCTGACCTCCCTCAGGTAAAGCCTAACCGCTCGAGCCCCGAAAGGGTTAGTCTCTGGGCAGCCTCCATTCTCCTCGAAAGCCGCCCGGAGGCGGCCTACGAGGGCATCGAGGCTGCCCCAGGCTTGCTTGAGCGGACAAGGACAGGGCGCTGGCGGGTGGGGGTGCCCAAAGAAAGGGCAGGTGGCCGCGTGGACCTTGGTTTTGCCAAACTGGTCAAGGTACCGGAGGAATTCGAGCACGTGGGCCCCACTGCACCGGGGGAGGACGAGGGGTGGGCGGTGGTTTTGTAGGTACTGCCCGAAGGTGTTCCAGTCTCGGCGCTTCTGGGATTCGTACCTGTTGGAGATTTATATACGCACAGGAATAGTTCAATCCAAATATGCATTCCAAGATTACTCTCCCTTTAATTACACATTTCCACAGTACACTAAACTTCTATATACATTAACAGAGAGTACAGAATCATTGGGAATGATTAGTCTACTGGGAAAGCCATGCGCTAAAAAAGAGTACCCTGAAATTAGTAAAAGTATTTTATGTAATCGATGTATATCTCATCCTCTCACAATACAGTATTGGTACTCCCCGAGGATATCCCATAAATACGCACTCCTGAAATTAAGTGTATCTTGGAGATTAATTTTGGATCGTTCCAATTATTTTAAACGGCTTTTTCATGATGTTATCTACACCTATAATCCACGTTATGGATGGATTCAATGCGAATTAATCTTACAACTTAACAAAATTTGTATCATACATGCTCAAAATAAGTGTTTGTTATGGCAAGAGTTGACTACTGATTTGTAGCAAAGTTCAATCTATGCAAAATGCAGTTACTAGTTAATACGAAAAAAAATTGAATAAAAATAACAAAACCAAAAATCACTAGCTACTTTTCAATTCAAACCCAGCCTAAAAAAATGACGAATTAGTTTGTGAGATAGTAAATATTTCACCTAAAATCAAACTCGTCTGAGTATGATCCTAATTAATAGTGCTTCACGATTTAATTCGTCTGTTTTTGGACAATAGCGGTAGAATATGAAGTTGGGTGGCCATTTCCCTTCCCATGTCGCTAATGAGACCTCAAAAAGTGTAATAAAAGATAAACTCACAAAAATAGGGTAATGAGAGACAGAATTCTATAAGTATATCTATATATGCAGGTGGGTATTCCGTATTCCACTATTTTAATTTTCTTGAAAAGACAAATCAATAAAAAGAAAATTGGGGAAAAGACGTGTCACTTCGAATTTTCGAATCACGACTACTCTTTCAGTGGAATACTGCAACAAATTTAAAGTTTGATATATTACCGGCTCAACGGTGGTGGATGATGAGGCAGTGAAAGGTGCTGTTGTCGGTTGCCGACACTACTTTCCGACAAGGAACTGCCGCTGGTGCTAGAGTTGCACCGGCTTCTTCCGGCGACAGCGGCGATTGCTGCTGACATGTTATGCAACTTAGGGTTTGATGATTATTCCCTTTCCTTTTTGCTTCCAATTGCGTGACAATATAATTCAGAAGTGATAAACCTACATGAGCGTGTGTGAGTGCGCGTGCGCTTGCGCTATACGCGTTTCTGAGACAAGTTTAGGAGGTGAAAATGAGTTCATGGACTTGGAGCAGAATTTGAACCTCTGAGAGAGAGAGAGAGAGAGAGAGAGAGAGAGAGGTGTACTTGATCACGCTGTAGAAAACTAGTATAAGAAGGCGGGTCTTCTGTGGGAGAAGGTCTACCGTCTACGGTCTACATGGACTGAATTTATAGAAAGAGTGTGTGTGTTTGAGAGAGAGAGAGAGAAAGAGAGAGAGAGACTTGGGGATGAGCTCCACTTCATACTTCAATATTTTTGGGACACTGAAAATAAAAACATAAACCAAAATTTAGGACGGAGGGAGTGGTTTAGGCCCGTTTCAGATTTTTAAAAAAGTACTTAAAAAATGAAGACATGTTTGTAAATTAAAAATAATAAGTTTATGAAAATAAGTTTTTAATTTTTGTTGTTGCAAAGTTTGATAGACCATAAAACTATATATATATATATTCCATATTTTTTATTTCAGTAAATTTTTTATTTTTAAATTTGAAAATTGCAAATAAATACTTATTTTTTAAAAAGATAATCCGGAACGGGGCCTTAATCAGACAACTACTAACTGATAAACGAATTATATATCTACAAAATGAATGACAAATAAGACGCTAATTTTACTGTTTTTACATTGTTCATATTACAAAATTATTAAAATAAACCTTATTCAAGTGCATATCAATATCAAATTACAAACTATTTCTTTACGAAGAATAATATTTCTGTGAGAGTATTATATATCTTATGGTTTGAGTCATCATCGTCAGCTCAGGGTGACTCGGCGAGGCACCCAAGATAGAGAATTTAGACAAACATGGAGAGAGATGAAAAACTCTAAAGGGAAAAACACTTTATTTACACACTTTTTTTTTTATATGTTATAAACACTTTACATATTGACTTATAGTCGAAAATAAATTGAGTTGTTCGAGAAGCGTTTCAATAAAGACTTATTCGAGATCAATTCATTTGTTTGTACAACGAACCGGATGTGAGCCTCAATATCTTAAGTTCATTACGGTGAATTTGAGCATGACCCGGATCAATTTGCAATGTGTGCATTAAGCCTATGCAAAAAAGCCCGTTCACCAGCGGACCCGACCCGACCTGAAGGATCTCGGGCGGAGTCGACCATGTGGTTCGGACGGGTATGGATTCACTTTTCTTAAAAAATCAAACTTCGGTTCGGGTTCACCTGTCTATTAAAAAACTGACCCAACCCGACCAACTCGAAAGGTAAAATTGACCGACCCCACCCGAAGTAAAAAATTGGTCTCGTAGATGGTTCTACCAACTATGCGGTTCGGTTTTCGGGTTCTAAAATGTTTTACCCGACATGGTAGAGTCGGGTTCGGGGTCAAACCTAACCCTTCCGACCGTGCACACCCCTAGTGTGCATGTTCCTAGCCCTATATAACTTGCCCCATACTCCTTCCGTCCTAATTTACTTGTCCTAATTCTATTCTAACTGGATAAAAAAATTAGTTGTATCTTTAAATTGTTAATGAATTTTATATCTAATATGAATCTTGTTTATTAGATCTTAATTTGGTCTATAATATAATATTTTCAAAATAACATAAAACATTATAAATTACAAGATATAATCAATTGAAAAGTGACACGAATTCTTAAAAATGTCAATTAAATTGGGACGGAAGAAGTATAAAGCAAAATTAATATATTGGTAGTCTTTGATTAGGCATTGAACTTGATATCCCAACACTCTTATTCATCACATATTTTTATAAAATTTAGCATTAAATGTAAGAATCTCGCAAAAATAAATAAATGTATGATGATTACAGTGTAGGTACCATTTGATGTTTCTCCAAGGCTATTATTATATTGAATAATTACTTGTATGGAGTATGTAAATACTCCTATATACGAGCGTGTACGGGTATTGGCTCACAAGTGCAATAAGATGGTGTTCCAAATGAATAGTAAAAAGTACTTTTAGAAAAAGAAGGTTTTTTAAGCTCAAAAATCATGTATTTACGCAAATAATTTTTCTACCAATATGGATCTTGTTTGATAGATCTCATTAAAATCTTTTAAATGGTGCAAAAAAAATTGAAAAAATATTTTTCATTTACATTTTATTTGAGTTTGAAATTACCTCCGTTTGAAAAAAAAGAACTTTTTACAAGAGCGGAACACCACCTAATACGGGCTTGCATCGATGGTAATGAAACGATGGGTACTGGCCGGGGGAAGGAGACGAGAGAGGGAGCTAGGGGGCCCATGCACAGACACCCACACGTCGGGGGCGAGTGATGACAGTTTGAATATCACTTCAATCTGTCCCCTCCCCCAAATTTCAACTACTCTCTCTCTCTCTCTCTCTCTCTCTCTCTTCGTGCAGTATATGCATTGTTTCGTCTCTTCTCACTGTAGATCTTCTATTGCCCATTCTTTTGGGTAAAACACCAGTTTTCATTTCCATCAGTTGGGACAGTGCATGCTTTGTCCATTCACTGGACACATGGTTGTTACTTGCAAGGCAAATATGCAGCTAGCCTTCTCGACATTTTTGTTTTTAATTAACTTATATATATATATATATACACACACACACACACACTCTCCTAGTATATTGCTAATTAAAACCATAAAAGCCATCCAATATTGCAAATTAATTTTAATGTCCACATCTGAGATTGTTGAACATATATATACCCAAAGGCTAAGAAAATACCGGCCGGCCTGCAAAATCAATTTTGATTGGAAGAAGAAGAGATCGATACACGCATGTGGATACATATATATATGGGATTCGGAGCTTCCCTTGCTAGCAATCTAGCTAGAAAAGAAGAGATTCATAAATACATGTGGATTGGTAAAGAAAAGGCGGGAAAAGTACTGGCCGGGAATGTTACATCTTGTCAAATGTCATCTCAGGTAGTCTCTCGTGTTTGTGTTTTTACTTATTTGTCTACAGATTGAGATTTGTATCCACCAGGAAAAAAAAGCCCTGACTTGCACGTTCTGTTGCCAGATTTAGCACTGGGCCGGTTTGCCTTGTGGGTCACCCCATCAAATCTCAGATTACAGTTTTTTTTTTCTATATCCATTCTACAACCATAAACATTTACTATATAAATGGTATTTACCTAAACTTACTTATGTCTATATTGGTAGGGGTGTACACAGTTTGAATTGGTCCGATTCCCTAAAAAATCAGTAACCGGACCATTTCAAACGGTTTTAGAAAATTGAAAACCAAAATCTAACCAATATATGCATGAAATTTAATCAGAACCAAACCGCAAGATCGATCCGATTTTGGTTCAGTTCTGGTTCTATCCAATAAGCATCCAAGCCTTATTCACAAAATATGAACTCATAAAATTAAAAAAATATAAAGATAATCTGCTAGAATAAGAAAGGAAGAAAGAAAATAATTTTTTTTCTAACAAATGAGATTTCATCTCTAAATAAATTAAGTTTCGTAAGGAAAAGACTAACCTACCAAATTCAAATACATATTTAATTACACACATATGTATTTCTATATTTATTTTAGTTTTAAAAGGTCTAGTTCAGTTCTAATTAATCACGATTCATTAATTGAGAACCAGTAACCGAACTAAAATTAATGGTTATTATTTTTTTGGAACCATAACCTGACCGTAAAACTGCAGAACCGGACCAAATAGGACGGTTCGATTCGGATTAGACCGATTTTACGGTTCGGGCAATTTGCTTGAACGTCTCTACGGTCCACACACACTAAACTTCCAATATATTTGAGACTCACCAAAGAATATGTGTGTGTGTAAAATGTTTGTGACTGTGTGTGGCTATACAATTATTGGTAGGGGTGATTTCGGTTCGGTTTGGTTTAGGGTGAAATTTTCGAAGACCGAGTCAATTCGGTCCAAATATTTCTAGAATTGATCCTAACCGGTGTTGAGTTCGGTTCGGAGTGGAATCGATCCGGTCGGAAATTTCGGTCCAATCGAAATATAAAATTTCTATTAAATTTAAGTATAGATATGTAAAATATATAAAATATACAGTTATCGGTTTGGTTCGGTTCGGTCCGGCGAAAATCCCAGAAAACCGAGACCGTTCGGTCTGGTCCAGTCTGAAAAAATTCCGCCATCACTCCAACCGAATCGATCGGTCAATTTTTTCGGATTTAGTTTGTCGGTTTTTGTAATACCCCTAATTATTGGTTTCTTTTCCCCCTCTATATGAAATTAAGGTCCAGTTAAATTTAGACAATGTTTTTAGGATCATTTTATTTGAATTTTTATTAAATTTACAATTTTTTTTGAACTAGTCAAACTCTAACTTCCCTTTGAGTTCCATCTCGTCCTCCTGTCGATAAGTATTAAGTATCACGTTAATCTCGTATATACTATTTCAGAAAAGACTTCCACAAAAAAATAAAAATAAATAATAAATCAAGTTGGAGTAGGATACATGAGGTATAAAGAGAAGTTTGACCCTTATTTTTTAAGAATTACTACTATTTTGCTTTGTGCGTCAGACGTTAAGATCGTAAATTTGCTAGACATTCAATCTCAAATTAGCTTTCAATCTTGTGAGATTGCATTTTCTCTTATAGTACAAGTGTAAAATAGTTGATGACAAGATCGCAAATTTGCTAGACATTCAATCTCTCACGTGCGCTAAACGACATATTCGAGGGGTACACACATGCTACTAGTTACTTATCTCTTACCTTTAGCTTAGAGCGATACTCGTCTCCTATGAAATCATTATTCTTTCCGTCAAGAATCTAAAGAGAATTACCAATGTACACTGTCTTGAGGAAAATAATTAGGTCCCGTTTGGATAAATGATTTTAGGGGAAAGTGAAATCTTCTAAGTGGACATATAATTGTTTCAAAAGAAAATATTTAAACATGCACAAACCATCGAGCTGCCAAATAGATAAATGGTTATAGAAAATACCTGGCCACTTGTCACATGTACTAGCTTCACAATGAACAAGAAAGACAAAAGAAATAACTAGAGGTCACAAAAATGATGCCATGTCAAATGGGTATGCTTTTCAGAATTGATACTATTTATACTAATTAAAGCATATATATGGGACAGCTGCACTAACTCTTTCAACATTCAAACCATAATTACTGGCCATGAGCAAAAGAGGAATATTAGTAGGGCAGGCTAATGGCTAGGGCTAGGGCTTTCCAACGTTTATCCAAATGGAGTATTTAATTTCAACTCTTACCTAAATTTTTGTGTGCGGCCAGATAAAGTTTTGGCTGAATACTTAACTAGGTCTAACCGGAATTAGTTCCAGTCCATTTCAGTCTAGTTTTGGGCCGTTTTATAGAGCTCGTCAAATATGTTATTCACACAAAAAATTAGTTTAATCAAACATCAATAAATACATGAACAAAATATATTTGTACGAAAAAAATGCGATGACAAAAATTAAGTTGAAACTAATAATTACCCTTTTTTCTTGTACAAAAGCTAATACGAGACAGAGCTTTGAGTGAGTGTTACCCACGTCTTTTTCTACTTTCATCCCAAAAAGATGGGGTTGTTAGGTGCCGTTCCGCTTTCTTTTTAAACTTTTTTTTTCTTCAAAAAGAATGTAATTTCAAATTTAAATATAATGAAAATGAAAAATTGCACTATTTAAAAGATCTCAATAAGATTTATCAAACAAGATCCATATTGATAGAAAAATTATTTACGTAAATACATGATTTTTGAGTTTGAAATTATCTACTTTTCTAAAAATTCCTTTTTTTAGAATCCGGAACACCCCCTTAGTAATAAGAATGAGGGGTGTTAAGCTTTTTAACATGCTGGCATCGAGCTATTTTTCCGCAGGACCTCCCCTCCAGTATTGTCACCGCAGTAGAGTTTAACCACCAAATTCGGGGGATGGTGTGGTTCCTCTACGCCTAGGACACCAAAAAATTGAATCATGAACGAAGAAAGCCATGAGAGAAAAGCATATTGGCTAGTGATTATGAGGCCCCAAATCTTGATTGGGGGGACACCAAAGGCCTCTGCCTTTCCATACCTTGGATAGATAGAGAGGGAGAACAGAGCTTTTAGTTTTTTCATGTTGTCAAGAATAATGGTTTTTTCGTGTTGTCAAAGAGTTGAACAATGAAAATAGATGGTGAGTGCCTGATCGAATTGATCGGGTCATGTAGAAACAAGGTTCAAGTTTCCCGGTCTGTTAGGATGCCTCAGCTGCGTACATTACCGCCACCTTCCACTTTTTTTTTTTGTTGAAGGCGACCTTCCACCGTTTTTTTGTTGAAGGCCATCTTCCACTTGACACCTATTGTAATGATAAACGGCTCATCTCGCCGTGACCTCCATTCTTAAATTCTCTTCAAAGAGGTAGTAGTAGTTTGGGTTAGAATCTCCACTTCAAAAGAGATTTGATTGATAGGGAAAAGCTACTACTTCAGGAACTTAACTCCTACATAGAATAGTGTAGTGACTCTGGATCCATCCAATCGTGATTCTCTACAATGGAGATGGGCCTCAGATAAGTGTTTCTCGGTGAAGTAAGTTTAATTACAGGTAGTGGAAACAAAATAGACAGTCAAGGAATCAGGTTTTGAAAGCATTGTGGAAGAACCTTAGCCCTTTAAAGGTGGAAATTTTTTCGTGGATGGCCATGCAGGATAGGGTACCTACTTGTTCAGTGCTGTTGAGTAGAAATTTGATTCTTGAGAATCGGTCAGTTCTCTACCCATTGTGTTCTTTGCATATGGAAGCTCCCAATCATTTATTTCTACATTGTTATTTCTCTTGGATTGTTTGGTCTTTGATCTTGGAGTGCTGGCATATGAGGTGGGTTTGCCCATCATCATTGGCAGACCTTTCATCCTGGTGGTTTGATAATTGTTTTGGTAACCTGAAGAAACATATTTGGGAAACTACTTTCTTTGCTACACTTTGGTCCTTATGGTTGGTGAGAATTGATTATGATTTTAACAATGCTGTCACTTGAGTGGGGGAAGTTGGGGAGCTTATTAAAACTAGAATCGCAATGTGGGTGAAGTCAAAGTTTGATATTAAGGTATATATAGTGGAGGACTTTAAGGGCTATCTTGACAGAATCTGTAAGGTGAAATTGTACGTAGTTCTTGTTTAGGTGTTATTACATCCAATTCTCTGCTGGATGCTTATTTGTGTTTCTGTTTTCTTTTGCGGTTGAGTAAGTGTTATGCTTAACTCGTTTCCCTTAATGTATCCTTTTCGAGTTTATAAAAGTTTTGTTTACCAAGAAAAAGAGAGAGAAGCAAATAGGATAGTTGCACTAACTGTTTTAAATTCGTCATTCATCCCAATTAACTCTTGGAGAGAAAATTGGCTTTACAAATCCAAAATGCATCCTATCATTAAAGTTAAAATCTTTCCATTAATAAATTCTTTTTGCTTCAAAAAAAAGTTAGAACCTTCATTAAAGGGCGCGCACTCAGCGAACCACTACATCTTGATAATACTAAAAAAACATTGTACTCGTTCGATACATGATGAGAGTAGAGAGAGAGAAGAGTGGTGGGAGGGTATGGTGGCAAGGGTGTTCACACTAGTGAATAAGTTGTGCAACAAAATTTATTCTTCTATAATCACAAATTTGTTCATACTAGTGAATAAAATTTTCATTAGCATGAAAAACATGTAAAAATTGACACAATTTATGAACCAAAAACATTAGTAGGAACACCTCTGTACAACTTGTTCATCCATAATCACAAGTTGTTCACACTAGTGAATAAGTAATTTATTAGCATGAACAGCATGCAAAATTGGCACAATTTGTGAACCAAAAATATAGTAGAAACACCTCTAACACAACTTATTCATCCATAATTACAAGTTGTTCACACTAGTGAATAAGTTATTCATTAGCATGAACAACATGCAAACGACGAAGGTGGGGAATTAGAAGATGAAGGAATAAAGATATAGGACTTGTTATTCGGTAGTATTTTGGGAAGAACAATTTGCAGATTTGGGTATATGGGGTTTACAAGTGGGGGGAAACAATGAGGGTGGGAGAAGAAGTAGTAATAAAGAGAGTGTATTTGGGGTTTGGGTTATAAGTGCCCTATGTTGGTGCCACCTTGTCAAAAAATGTTCCACATCAGCCATCCATTAGGCACATAACATATTTCCATCCACTTGTTACGGAAAGGGTAACATTGAAATGCGTCATAAACTATAAGGGTAAAATTGAAACAAAGTATTTCACTAGGATGAAATTGAAACATAGACTATTTTATGAGGGTTGAATAAGTAGATAAACCAAAAATGTTTGTAGAGAGCCGAAGATGATGATTAACTGGGATTGGCGAAATTTTTATATATCCTGACTTCTTGGGTATACGAGGGGTGGTGGTGTCCACCTCCGTTCCATTTTCAAATTTTTTTCGGCCATTTTGTGAAGTGAAGACATGATCGACGTTGGAATTATTGAAGAAAAAAATCTATTATAGTAATTTTTTTTTTTTGACAAAAGGGAGAAGTTTTTATTACTCTGAAAGGCGGGAAAATGCCTAAACATCATATATAAAGGAATCCCATGGGGCAAGGTAGTTGTCCATAAGTTAGACAAACCACAAGAAAAGGGCTTTCTTTGCACATACATGTGTAGCCCTATTACAATCACATTTGAGAAAAATAAAATCACATGACTGAAACGAATCCTTAAGAGTTAAAGCAATCCTAAACTAAAACTGCAATATCAGAGGGTGGATCACGAAGCATGGTGCAACTCTTGACGATCGACTCTGCATCTGTTATAGTACAAAAAAACAAGATCAGTGCCACCTTTTGAATTTCCCTCTTTAAAAGAAATTCGTAATTACAAATAAGCATAATTAATACAGTCCCGTTAAGTTAGGAAATAATATATTTATGTGTATGTATATCATATTGAAGGGGTAAAAAAGGTAAATTGCATGATATAAACATAACCTCAAAAAGTGGGCATGATAAAATTTACATGGTATGCCTAATTGGATCATGATATAACTAGCGCATGCCCGTGCTTAGGAATAGCTCGAAGAATTTGGCATTCGATATGGTTCGAGTGTCCTAAGTAAAGTATGAGCATGCTACCCGTACCTAAAGGTCTGTTGCAACTTGATTTTGAGTTTGCAACAATTGAATCATTCTACCAATTACGCACCAATTAGAAGGCACTTGTGAATCTTAATTATCAATTGTCCACAATAAACATGATTTTCAGCAATTAAACACTATATCTAGACAGAATTTTCCATTGTCCCGTTCTTACCTAAATGAATTATCCTCACTACTATTGATCAGCCTCACAAACAAACTTGAATCATCCCAAAAGCTCTTCTTTTTTTTTTTTCAATAAGTTTTACCCTTATGACATCCATGATCTACTATATGCCAATCAAACCAAAACATTGATTGTTGTAATATTCTTAATATTTTCTCGCTACCGAAGAAACCATGATCGCTATTAAACCTAATTAATATGATGGGAGAAATGATAATGCCAAAATTGATTTTGTTGCCAAAACTCTAGAGTATAAAAAGTTTGTACCATGTGCAGTATATAAGACTTTTATGTACAAAAGTTTTGGCACTAACAAAAACAGTTTTGACATTATCACTACGCAATATGATAATATCAAGTTCACCATCAACACTTGTTAACAGGAGTATCTAGGAGAACTTCATATTATCTATGAATTTATGTTTTGGTATTGATTTTTTAGAGAGACAGAGATTGATTTGGATTCTTTCCAAAACTGGCTAGCCCACGAAATTAATTGTAGAATTCAAGGAACCATTTTAGACCATTAGATTTATGAATGTACATAAGATTTAAAAACTGAGCTCAGTTATTTAAAATATGCAATATAGATCTTATTTGATAGATTTCAATTATTTCTATAAAATAATATTTTCAAAAACATAAAAAAACAAATATATAATGAGAGGTATAGGCAATTGAAAATTGCACGTAAAATCATAGAGGACCAAGAATTTGGGATGGAGGAAGTATGATTTAATTGATATGTTCTGTTCATTTGTTGTGCAATTATGTCCTTTTGTGGCTGGATAGAGCCCGTTGTAGACAATAAATGAACTCGAGCAATAACCTTATGCTAAGGTTTTCAATCTCATATCACATCGTATTGTACCGTGTCGGCAAGTACGTATCAAGTGAGGTTTGCGGTGGTCGACGGCGGTGTCGGTGGTGCTTCTTGGGGGTTTCCGACAGTGGTAGCAGTGACACCGTTGTTGGGGTTTTTCGGTAGCAGCTTTGGCTTGTTTTGTTCACCTGCGTTGTTTCCTTGTTCTAGGCCATCAACGGCAGTTTTAGGCGTGAACCAGTGTTTGGTCTCCAGCACGGAATTAGATTTCTTCTTTCGTAGTTTACTGGTTTGTACTGAGATTTTGTTTGATTTCTCTCTACCTAGTCCCGGATGGGATTCTCATATCGGCACCTAATGCTGATTTACTTTTGCAGGGTGTTATGTAATCCCGAAATAGGTAGTTTGGTGCACTTCTATATTTTGCGATGTAATCTTTGCCTTCGGGCTTGAAATGAATTGACTGATTCAAAAAAAAAAAAAGTACGTATCAATTTTGAATAAATTCAATACTCTACACATCTGATTTTGTTTCGGCTTAAATACTGGTTTGTACTAATAAATACCAGATGGTACTAAATTACTTTAAAATTTATTTTTTTAAATTAAGGTATATATTATGCTAAAATTTTCAATTTGAAAAATAACACCAATAGTAATAGCGATGAATTCGAAATACTACCTAGTATTTCACCTGTACTAGTATGTACCGTATCAATAAAGAAATCAATACTCTAGCTGGTATTAATAAGAAATTTGGCCCGGCTTATGCTACAAATCCAATTGAGATTTCATACTTTCAAACTGACCGAACCAGTTGGACTCGGGGTGTTGTAATTCACCCCTGCACTACACGTGCAAGGTTTGTAGGACAACTCTGATTTTCATTCGAACAATAGACGGCTAGGATTTGTAGGAGTTCAGATTAAATTTGAGCCGTTCGTGCCGAGATAAATGGCCGGATCGACTGCACTACACGGTGTTGTGTGGCGGGTGCACTACAGTCCCTTCTAGGGGTGATACCGGTCCGGTTTCGACCGGTTTCGGCATGTTTTTCGGTCGAAACCGGTTATCCGGTTTGGAATAAATGGAAACCGGAACCGGTCAAAATAATCCGGTCCGGTTCCGGTCCGGTTTATCCGGTTTCGGTTCAGTTTTCCGGTTTATCCGGTTTCAAGAAAGACAGAGAGAAAAAATGCACCATCCCATCGGCATCAACCGCCGGCGCCGTCCGAGCTCCATCTCAGACCAGATCTGAGTTTGGGGTTTCAAACAAAACTAAAAGTAACAGACGTGGACGGGAAAATGAGAGAGAGAGAGAGAGAGAGAGAGAGAGAGA
>BPLS01000518.1:2622352-2639194 GCA_019656275.1 Rhododendron kiyosumense
GTCTCTTATGGGGGATAAGGCCTTTGAATGCGTATTACCTGGCATTAGGTCCCGCATATTTTATTTTGTCACCCCTAGGATCGTATATTCCGCATGTGGTTGGCACTATTTGTTATCCCTCAAAAGCTGGGATTACGAGTCCCCGCCATAGGTTATAGCATCATCTGTCCTCTAACAGTCGAGATCGATCCTCTTTTTCTAATCCCATCTTATATCCTACCCTAAACGAACAATATGTGGGCCACGGTGTGTAACTCCCACCCTTATCCAATAATATACGTAACCCATCCCATATCTCATGGTATACATCCCCGTAGACACTTTAGTCAGTCCGGCCAATGTATCAAGCCATTAAGTGCTTTATGCTTTGATTTTAGTGGGAAATGGCCCGTGGTGAAGTAGTTTACGTTGACAGTTTGAATGGTGCGGACATTGATATGCCAGAGTGGATGTTCTCTAAAATGATGCGTAGTGCACAAATCAGATTCTCAGATCATGCCATGTTGAGGATTATCCAGATATTGGGTAAACTAGGAAACTGGAGACGGGTGCTTCAACTTATTGAGTGGCTTCAATTGCGTGATCGCTTCAAATCTTACAAGATCAGGTACTTTTCTTCTCTTCTGCTTCTTTATCATCCAAGATGAGCAATCGATTTTTATGACACGAGTACATAGTTGAAGATTTTTTCAATGGTCTAACACTCCACCGTGGTAATATTTTATACTTTTTTTGATTGATTATCTCCAAATATTTGATGTAATTCACTGCTTTTTAGTTCTCACGTATGCTTGGCTGTAATTTTGTTATTCATAAGGTTTGCTTGAGGGCTTTTTGTAAAATATGTGCCTTCTATGCAAGTGATGAATGATGATTACTAGTCTCTGAAGTCTGAAACAAATTAATTAGAACTAGATTATTGTCAAAACATAGTTGTCTGCCGGAGGTGTACATCTTAGTTTATCAGCTTATCGAGTCGGTCATGTAAGACGCTTTTCAGATGTGTTTAGTAACTTGAATTATTTAGCAAACCTCGTCTTTAGTTGCCATCGTTGAGTTTAGAACCAACCTACAAATCCGGACATACAAATAATTATCTCTTCGTATGCACTTTTTGTGAAGCTTTCATAAAAGGTTAAGCAGGAAAACTTGTCCAGCACTTTTTAGTTGGTTACAGAAATCCAGTGTCTCCCGCCAAGAGGCCTTCGGCCCAACAGTGCTTAGGTGCCAAGAAGAAAGGATTTCAGGAGTTTAACTCTTCTTAATCTAACTACTGACTTTCACAGATCAAGAAAAAGATTCCTGTGTCTCCCTTTTGATGTAGAGGGATCTTATACCATATATATGCCTGTATTTTGTACTGTGTATATGCTGGTATTTTCCTGTGGTTGCGTATATTATTTTGGATTATGTTGTCCTATGTGTTTCCACACTTTCTGGGTCATGATCAGTCTGACTTCCCAACTGCTAATGTTATAAGAGTTCAATAATATCAGTCCAGGTGGTCTTCATAGCTTGTGGCCAGTATTCCATTTCACTGAACTCATATTTTATCAGTTATTGATAGCTCTTAATCTTTTGTGTGTGATATTGTTGACCGTTTTATAATGCATGAGAATATACATTAAAGCAGATATATGAAGGTGACTAAAATGAGTAATACCAACATTTTGCGGTCCACTTATACTAAAGAAATTGTTCAAGCTAAATTATATGCTGTCTTGAAATAGTGACCATGAGTTGTTATGCAATCTTAGAAAGTATCTAGTTTCTTCCTCTAAACTTGCTCTTTTATTATCCAGAAACATTCAGACGACTGCACTTGCTGTACTTGGCAAGGCAAGGAGACCAGTGGAAGCACTTAATTTATTTCTTGCTATGCAGGTAAATGCAATGAACAAGATTTGTTTCGTTACCATTGAAAAGGCCAAAATGTTTATGTTTCATAGGAGACCGAAACAAAACATTGGGGGAATCCCAAACTTTTCATATTTGGTAGAATTTCGACATCTATTAGGAATATCTAATGATGCAAACTGTTATACATTACCTAATTCTTTTGACATTTTATCGTGTTCTGGGCTTCCGGCTACATTGTCAAAACGTTTCACAAAAGTTTTTGGAAAATGTTTCCACTTCCTAGCTAACCCAAACACAAATTTGATCCTTCGGTAATGGATATCACTTATCTTGAGTATGCTCCTTACGTGTTAATGTTTTCTGCGTTGAATTGATTCACACAGATAGTAAAAGTTAGCCTACCAATTCTTTCTAAATATCATATGTTTTCTTCTCCAGCAACAAATGTCCACTTATCCTGACCTTGTTGCCTACCACTGCATTGCTGTCACTCTTGGACAAGCGGGACATATGAAGGAACTGTTTGACGTGATAGATAGCATGCGATCTCCTCCAACAAAGAAGTTCAAAACTGGCATTATTGAGAAGTGGGATCCACGGTTAGAACCAGATATTATAGTCTACAATGCTGTAAGTTAATATTTTTTTTGCGGTTTTGAAATTATGGTTGTATTATCATTTGTTTTGCCTCCAAAACAGACATCTAGATGAAGCTAATAGTACTCTACTTAATTCTCAGTCGTACCCCCTTAAAGAATTTTCTAAAGCAAATAGTCAGCCTGATCTGGGAGTTTCTGCCATCTAGTCTTACATCCTAATATATAGTAGAAGACAAAAAGTTTAACTCTTTTGAAAAGCTCCTTGAGGAAAGCTTTGGATGAAGCCGTCAATTCTGGTGGTCACAACATCCCTGCATAAAATTTCTGTTTTGGTGGAGTAGTAGTTAAAGGCATTGCTGTGGGATTTTCTTCTGGTGGTATGACAGGAATTTGAATAAAAGTTGACATTTCGACATTCGATTTTGAGCTTGTGATTCTGGTTTTTTTGCTCATAATCTTCCCAATTCATTCTGAGGGTCATGATTCAGATGTTTCATTTCCATTTTTCACATTATATTTTCTTTATATCAATATTCTAAAAGTTGCTAGGCACTAGTCTTGCGGAAGAGCGCCTCCTAGCGCTTAAGCCAATTAGTTGCCAACCAGTCGGTGCGTAAAGATTAGTTGGTTTTTCCTTTTTTATAAAAGTATTTCCTTAGGGGTTTGCTCCCTCCTAAGGTTTTAGGTTCAAAACCTCCACGCGCTACCAACTCTGTTGGGGCTAGTCCATACGATGCTTTTCTCTTGGCTGTATGTGGCCCCCCCGCTAGTGGACAATGGAATTGTTCTTCCAAGATTATTCAAGTTGCGTGTAAGTTGGCCCGGACACCTATAGTTGTTAAGGGCAAGAGGCGTAAAGATCTGTTGGGGCCTAGGCTAGAGGCGCAAGGCAAGGCGTTCGCCTTTTTGAAGCGAGGCGCACCTAGGCGAAAAGAATAGGAAGTAGCATACACCAACAGTCTATATAGCCTAGCACACATAAAAAATATAGCCTAGCACACATAAAAAAACATAAAAGTGCACTGTTTCTGAAAACATTCATAAAAAAAAGCTTTTTTCTTTTGATATGCAGTATAACTATATGTACACACAAACACACACATACATACATTTCTGAAAACATTAAAAAAATAGTAAATTAGAAGCCGCCCCCGTTTTTTAGCCTCGGTTTGAAACCAACCCTGAATATTATTTCCGAACCTAAATAGGCTCGGTTACCTACTTGATGACTTTTTTGCCCTCAAATATCCAGTCCAAGAATAAATAAAAACTGAACTCACTCCCACCCCCCCCTCTCTCTCTCTCTCTAAACCACCACTGGCAACACCTCCAACACCTCTCTCTATGTCTCTCCCTCCACCGATGGAGAAGCTCCGACCACCGCCGCTGCCATCTCCTCTCCGACAACGTCCTCGTCGCGCTGCCGCCACCACGCCTGGTTCTTCTCTGCCACATCACCGGCGGAGGTGGGCAAGACCATGATCGCAGCTCTCCGAGTCAAGATCTGAATTCGCTGCCGCCCTCAGCGGCGACGACGACGACAATCTGAATCCGCCGCTGATCACGATGTCCAGAGTTTTGAAAGCATCGTCGGCTGCCGCCCTCAGCGGCGACGACGACGACGATCTGAATCTGCGGCCGATCGCGATGTCCAGAGTTTTGAAAGCATCGCCGGCTTCGGAAGACTCGATTTCGATAAGTAATCAAATCTTAATTTGACTCGATTTTTTGAAGAAATTAATGGACAGTGTTGTCGTCGGTGGGGCGGAAGAATTACATCGGAGTAATACGTCGGAATTTTGTCGAGAATCAGTTGGTGCTTGGGTGTGAGATTTTGATGCATAAAAAGGCTTGATTACTTAATTTTTCCTTAGATTTTTCTTTTCTTTTTTTCGTTTGTTTTTTGTGATGGTAAGGCATATATAAGTGGATTTGAAAATTGGAATATCTTTTTGTAATGGTAAAGTTCTTTTGGTGTGGAGAATTGTATTATTTTTTTAGGTGAACTGTGCATGTGTTTAAATTGGATATTTTAGTGTGTGGTGAGCTATGAGAATTGTGTAATTTTTTTTATGAAAATTATGTATTTTCTGTAAGAATTGTCTATGAGAATTGTGTATTTTCTATGAGAATTGACAATTCACATAGTCAGCTCTCATAGTTCAATTCATACAGCCAGTTCTATATAAGAATTGAACATTTCTCATAGAATTGATCATGAGACTTGGCAATTAAAAATTTAATTTTAAATCAATTTAGGTTTTTCATTATGAGACTTGGCAATTGTGTATTTTCAGTGAGAACTTCCTATGAGAATTGTCTATTTTATATAAGAACTGTATATTTCTATGAGAACTGTGTTTTTTCTATGAGAACTGTTATTGTCCATGATGATTGTCTATGAGAACTGTATATTTTCTATGAGAATTGTGTATTTTCTATGAAAAGTCCCTATGAGAACTGTTATTTTATATAAAAATTGCTTATTTTCTATAAGAGTTTTATATGAGAAGTGTGTTTTTTCGATGAGAACTGTTATTGCATATGATGATTTTCTATGAGAACTGTTTTTTCTATGAAAATTGTGTTTTTTTTTTAATGAGAATTGTTATTATCTATGAGAACTGTTTATGAGAACTGTGTATTTTCTGTGAGAACTTCTTATGAGAACTTTATTTTATATAAGAACTGTATATTTTCTATGAGAACTGTTTTGATCTATAATAATTGTCTATGAGAACTGTGTATTTTTCTATGAGAACTGTGTATTTTAGTGTATGGTGAAGCTTTTTGAACTGTGTATTTTTCAGTTCACATAGCCATTTTACATGAGAACTGTATTTTTTTTTACGAAAATTGTGTTTTTTTTTTATGAGAATTGTTATTGTCCATGATGATGTCTATGAGAACTGTGTATTTTTTATGAGAATTGTGTATTTTCTGTGAGAAGTCCCTATGAGAACTGTTATTTTATATAATACTGCTTATTTTCTATAAGAACTGTTTATGAGAAGTGTGTTTTTTCTATGAGAACTGTTATTGCATATGATGATTTTCTATGAGAACTGTGTTTTTTTTTTATGAGAATTGTTATTGTCTATGATGATTGTCTATGAGAACTGTTTATGAGAACTGTATATTTTCTATGAGAACTGTGTATTTTCTATGAAAACTTCCTATGAGAACTTTATTTTATATGAGAACTGTTTTTATCTATAATAATTGTCTATGAGAACTGTGTATTTTTCTATGAGAATTATGTATTTTCTATGAGAACTATGTAATTTAGTGTGTGGTGTGCTATTTGAACTGTGTATTTTTCAGTTCACATAGCCATTTCACATGAGAACTGTCTATGAGAACTCTGTTTTTTCTATGAAAACTGTGTTTTTTTTATGAGAACTGTTATTGTCCATGATAATTGTGTATGATAACTGCGTATTTTTTTATGAGAATTATGTATTTTCTATTAGAACTATGTATTTTAGTGTGTGGTGAGACTATTTGAACTGTGTATTTTTCAATTCACATAGCCATTTCACACAGTTCTCATAGAACTGATTATGAGAATTGGTAGTCCAGTTCACAGAGCCAAGGGTATTTTTGTCCAAAATAATATGGGTGAGAAATTGATTCTAAAAATATAAATTTTACTAAAAATAGACATGTAGACAAAAAGTTAAGAAAAATGGGTAAAATAGTAGAAGTGCATGAAAAGTCAAAAGAAAGGACTAAAATAAAGAAGAATTATTGTTGTCAGGACTATTTGAAGTCCGAACCTAGAAAACAGGGCCGGCCTAAAAATTCCCCTTAAAAAAAAGCATTTTCGCTTCCATATGCAGTGTAATATATGTCGACTATATACGTGAAGAGAGAAGATCGATTGATTATTGAGAGAAAAGAGATGACAGGAGAGGAGAGAGAAGATTGACCGATGATTGAGATGGTACATGTGCTATTTTCGTTTCTGGTGATCGAGAGAAAGAGATTTACGATCGGCTAAAGTCAAGGCTAAAGGAGTGAAGATAATGCGTTTAACCTAGCTTTGATCCTATGGTTGGGATTAAAATTCAAACAGGCGCGCCTTTTCTCACCTTTTTCGCCTAGGCGCGCCTTGGCTAAACTTCATTGAAGGCGCCTCGCCTGGCTCAGTCAAGGTGCTAACCCTGCACCTTGATGCGCCTCACAAGGCGTGCCTTCGACAACTATGCACTTGGGTTATCAAAAATTACCGTCTAGACCCTAAAATCTAAGCATTGGGAGTCCACCTAGCACCTAGGTGTTGTTTGGTAGGATAGGTAAAGTGCGTAGGGTGTACATAATCCTAACATATAACAATCTTATTTATATAGACGACTCATATATTAAATAAGTAAACTAAGCAATGTGAGACTACTACTAATACTATATTCTAACACTCCCCGCAAGCTGGAGACTCTCTAGCTTGTTATATAGCAAACAACGAAACAATTGCCTCAACTACTAATAATAATCACTAAAACAACCAACTTGCTAAAACAATGACCAACAGCAACCAACAGCAACCAACGAAACGACTTCAACGACCAACAACAACCAACGGAACAACTTCAATGACCAACGGAACAACTTTCAACAGCAACGACTAACGAACGACTTCAACAACCAACAACAACCAACGAAACGACTTCAACAACCAACAACAACCAACGGAATAACTTCAACGACCAGTGGAACAACTTTCAACAGCAACGACCAACGGAACAACTTTCAAAAGCAACGACCAACAAACGACTTCGACGACCAACCAACTTCAACAACCAACAGCAACCAACTTTAACTACCAACCTCAATGACCAACAAGAACCAACTAAGTACCATCAACCAACTACCAACGTCAACGAAATAGACGACAAAATAATATATGTTATCATGCTCACCAAAAGCATGGCCAAAAACCCGACCATGATACCCAGAATCACGGCTATGACCATGACTATGGCTGAATGAAGAACCAAACCTCCCAAAGACAGCGGAATTAGAATCAAATTTCATTGCAATAACTAATCACGGACAAAAAACCAGCAATCGACCAACTGATCAACTCACCAACAAATCAACTGTCTATCACAGAGTCACCAACCAACAATGAACCCAACTTCAACAACCAACTATCGAATCAACTAATCAAGTAACCAGACTGAGTACTATGTAAAATAGGTAGTAAACAAAAGCAACCCAACATCATCTACAAAGAATGAAGACCAACATCAAACGTCATCCAGTCCTGACAGCTCACAGAATTGGTCAATAAACATAGTACTCAACAGTAAAACCAATAATCAATACCTAGAACCTCAGAGTGGCAGATTACCACTTTAAACCAACAATATAATTGAACAGAGCCGTCTATAGACTGAAACAGGAGTCACTGATGAACAGTAACGATGATGAACAGTGCATAATGAACAGTAATCTGCAAACAGTTCGTGATGAACAGTAATTGGTGAATAGTGATTAAGGCGACAGATTTCAGTGGGAGGGATTAGGGTTAGGATAGAGGCTAGGATTGGGGTTGTGATTTTAAGGATTATGTACATAGGCTAGGATTAGGGTTGTGATTCTAGGGTTGAGGTGGTTTGGGATTAAGGTTTAGATCCCGCTCTGATACCATGTTGTTTGGAAGGATAGGAAAAGTGCGTAGGGTGTACATAATCCTAACACTTAACAATCTTATTTATATAGACGACTCACATATTAAATAAGTAAACTAAGCAATGTGAGACTACTACTACTATATTCTAACACTAGGTGACTTTTACGATAATGTTATATAATTTTTTTGAGGTTATGGGTACTTTGTCTCAGCTTTTCTCATTGTTACATCCAAGACTCAGTATTATGATCTAGTCATGGTTACGTCTGGATATACCCATGGGTGGACCCACACTATGGCATGGTGGGTCACTTGATCCCATTGAGTTCCAAAATAGCAGGTATAGTTTTGAGGAGTATTTTGTAATTTTGCCCCAAAAGATAATATTCTTGCCGCGAAAATCCCAAGGAATTTATAATTCTTGCCCTTTTTGATTGTGGCGTTACGCAAAGAACTCAACGTTTCTTTCTCTCTCCACAAAGTCTACAAGTCTATAGACTCTATACTCTTTAGTCTGTTCTTCTTTTCCCCCTCTCTCTCTCTAAAGACAAAAGCAAACATAGGCTCCTGGAAAGACGAAAGCAAGCAAAGGCAAAAGCAAATAGTCTATATAGATGGAAGCTAGGTAAGACAATTACCAATTAATATAAAAAAGCTTGGGTACGATAGTTTCTCCAAATTAAAATTCAAAACTTTATTAGTGCATTTTGCACTGTGGTAAGTAATCTTTCCCTAATCTCTTAGTGTTGCCCAATTTGTTGCTCACTCCGTCCCATTTTGTTTGTTCATTTTTGAATGTTGTGCCATTTTTTAATTGCTTATATCTTTTAATTTATAAAGTTTTGCAAAATTTTTGGAGATTCATATTAGAAGATATAAGCGATTGAAAACAAAAATAGATATCAAAAAAGACAAACAAAAGTTGACAGATGGAGTAATTTGGATAAACTTTGATCTTATTGAAATGTGTTACGTTTCAACTTTTTCTTTTCCACAGTTGTGAAGAGATATTTGGAAAGAAAAAAAAAAGTGCCATAAGAATCATCAATTTCTAGAAGTACCAATTTTCCTTAGCAGCAGTAGATTAGTTATGAACTAATATACTAATATGAATAGTTTCTACTCTTTGTTTTTCATTTTCGTATAATTCAATTTCTTATCCGATTTTTATATATAAAAAACAAATTATATGTGTTGTATATATTTGACCCCACTGCCACTAAATTTTGGGTCTGCGCACTCATATACTTGTCTTGAATTGAATCACAGTTGTTGTTTTCACCTGTTGAAATAGGTCCTAAATGCTTGTGTGCAAAGGAAGCAATGGGAGGGGGCATTTTGGGTATTGCAGAAGATAAAGGAACAAGGCCAACGGCCTTCTAGCACAACTTATGGACTTGTCATGGAGGTAACATATGCATTTTATTGGTCTGTTGATGCCCACTCTTACAAAATCCCACATTGAAGAGTCAACAGCATATATCAGAAATACAAGGCTTGATATCTAGCCGGCTCACTGTTATGACAAGCAAATTGACACATGTAGTGATAAATATCGGTGCAAGGCATAGATAACCTTTTTTCTGAAAAGTTTATTTCCGGTCAGGTAATGTTTGCATGTGGAAAGTACAATTTGGTACATAATTTCTTCAACAAGGTGATGAAATCTTCAATTCCCAATGCCTTAACTTATAAAGGTAATGTTGTGAAGTTAGTTGTTTTTTCTCCTCTTACTGCATAAAAGTTTCATATAAGTGACTTCTTCTACTATATGGTATTAGTCGTGGTTAATACTCTATGGAAGGAAGGAAAAACTGATGAAGCTATATCGGTTGTTGAAAGCATGGAAAGACGAGGAATTATTGGTTCTGCTGCTCTTTACTATGACCTTGCTCGCTGTCTCTGCAGTGCCGGAAGGTGCCAAGAGGCACTAACTCAAGTAGGTTTCAATATGCCTCTCTGTTTTCTTTTTTAACTCAACACTTCCTTCTTTGTATACTAATACTAAGAGCATCTCCAACCATGCTTCGTTTTCATTCTCCAAAATAGAGACTTTGTCTTGTGTCTCCAAATACAGAGACCTATTCAAGATATGGGGAATCATCTCCATATTCAATTCACTACTAATTTTCTATTAGGTAGTATTACTTTGAAATCACAGTTCCGAAAGTTGTATTACAAGAAAGATAACGACTCTTGACAGATATGAGTCTAATAGGTCTATGTGAACAAGTGGCTCTTGACAGAGCTCAATGGAGGAAACGGATTCATGTAGCCGACCCCAAGTGATTGGGACGTAAGGCTCGGTTTGGTTTGGTTTGGTACTATTTAATATATTTAACAAAAAATGGAAACAAAATGATAATTTAATTTTGGAGTGGAGTTTGTTGAATGATTGAATTCGAAAGGAGAGTGGATATGTTTTAGAAGGCTAGTGAGGCAATCTTAAGTTTTTTTGAATAGGCATAGGAATGGAGAATTGCGGTTGGATGTGGAGGTGTAGTGTTTTTCTCTAAAACACACCAAAATGATATTTTGTGTCTCCATGATGTAGGACGGTTTTAGGACACAGAATATTGCCGTCTACAATGAGAATCATGGTGGTTTTGGGCAGGGGATGAGAATATTATTTGGATTAGTGCGCTTAGAAGGAGAAAGGAAAGAATGAGAAGGAGAAGAGTGTACGCAAAGAAGAAGAGAGATAAGACGTGCTTCACCCTCGCAAGGGCTAGACAGTTTCTGCAAGGAAGGACCGCAGCCCAAACCCCAATTACAATTGCTTCAGCAAGGAAGGACCGCAACCCAAACCCCAATTACAATGGCTTCAGCCTTGTAAAACCTGATTCATTAATCAACTCTGTTCCAAACGAAAGATTACATCTCCATTTATAGTCCATGGGAAAGACTCTTTGAATTCCTAGAACTCTAAATGAAATGAATCTAATTAATGAATACATCCAATAAGACGTGTAAATGAACCTAGATATAAATGCATACATTAAACCTACTAACATGTGTTTAGTGCATCCAGATGAATATTAATGCAAGCACTAAATAAATGATGAACCTTTAACTACCAAACTACAATGGATGATCCTTGGTTTACCAATCCCTGTATGAACCATGCAACTCTTGATTAGAGTCTCGGCAACTACCAGAATACCCTCATCTAGCAATTTATTAGTTTTTGTTGTCCTCATCCTTCTCCCTTGGTTGGAGAAAACTAGACCTCGAATTTTGTAGTGTCTCAGTATGAAAATTGAGGGGTGTTCGAGTTTCAACCATTCAAGTCGAGAGACAAGAGAGAAGAAGATGAGAGACAGAGAAACAAGAGAGAACAGAGAGACGAGAGAGAAACACTTACAGTTGTCATCGTTGTCGAGAGAGGAGTGAGATATATTGTCGTCTTTTTTCTGCCTTTTGTTCTTCTCTGTTTTCACTTGTCCAGGAAGGGGAAATAAATATAAAGTCCTAATTGCAGTTTTGACCCATATATTTTAAGTAATAACATTTTTACCCCACGCATATCCAAAATATATCCAAAATATCCGAGCGTATCCAAAACATATCCGAGCGTATCCGAAACGTTTCGGGGTACCAAAAATTAAATCTAAAAACAGGATACTCTAAAAAATGTATCGGATACATATCTGGAACGTATCCGTATCCGATACGCGTATGGTACGTGATACGGAGGCTAAAAAAGAGTATCATGTACTTCTTCAAGTACATGATCAACTTTATAAGCTTCATAAGCTCCTCCTAGAACAGCAACCGTTAATTTCTCTAGTAATGCTTTTATCTCCCATACATCACTTTTTATAGTTGCAATATCTTCCTGAGTAGCCTATCAAAAAAAAAAAAAAAAATTATTGTCCTCAGCCTAAAGCACCTTGGAAAGAGCGTCAACCTTGGAATTAAGTTCGCTATTTGTCACCATTGTAAATGGATCAACTTTGAAGATGCAGGAGTAGAAGTAGAAGCTTTGATACCAAACTGATGTGGGTCAGTTTTAGGACACAGAGAATATTGCTGCCTACAATGAGAATCGTGGTGGTTTTGGATGGGGAATGAGAATATTATTTGGATAAGTGCGTGTAGAAGGAGAAAGAAAAGAATGAGAAGGAGAAGAGTGTGCGCAAAGGAGAAGAGAGATAAGAGGTGCTTCACCCTTGCAAGCGCTAGGCAGTTTTTGCAAGGAAGGACCGCAGCCCAAACCCCAATTACAATGGCCTCAGCCCTGTAAAACCTAATTCATTAATCAACTCTGTTCCAAAATAAAGATTACGTCTCCATTTATAATCCATGGGAAAGACTCTTCGAATTCCAAGAACTCTAAATGAAATGAATCTAATTAATGAATACATCCAAAAAGGTGTGAATGAACCTAGATATAAATGCATACATTGAACCTACTAACATGTGTTTAATGCATCTAGATGAATATTAATGCAAGCACTAAATTAATGATGACCCTTTAACTATCAAACTACTATGGATGATCCTTGATCTACCAATCCTTGTACATACCATGCTGCTCTTGATTAGAGTCTTAGCAACTGCCAAAATACCCTCATCTAGCAATTTATTAGTTTTTGTTGTCACTCCATTTTGGAGGCTTGAGAGATGCTCTAAGAATCTATGACATGGATCTCAAGTTGTTTCAGTTGTTGACACTTCTAAAAACCTGCTGTTGATAATTCCATCACAGGGTTAAATATCTTATTTGACTGGAGTTAAGCAGTGGTAAACTGACCCCCCCTTCTTTTTCTCTGTCCCCACAGATTGACAAGATTTGTAAATTTGCTAACAAACCTCTGGTAGTGACTTACACTGGTCTAATTCAAGCTTGTCTGGATGCCGGAAACATTCAAAACGGTGCTTACATATTCAATCTCATGCACAAGTTTTGCTCCCCAAATTTGATAACATGTAATATCATGTTGAAAGCATACACGGAACATGCTATGTTCGAAGAAGCAAAAGGTCTATTCCAGAAAATGCTGGAAGATGCCAATCGTGTTTGTAACCAAGTGAATTACAAGGACAGGGTTGTACCGGATTTCTACACATTTAATACCATGTTAGATTCCTGTGTCAGACAGCAACAGTGGGATGACTTAGAGTTGGTTTACGAACAGATGCTCCAGTACGGTTTCCCCTTTAATCCCCAACGACACCTTAGGATGATTATGGAAGCATCCAGGGCCGGAAAGGTATTATTTTATTCTTCATCCTTCTAGTGTTTGTTTATGAGGTTGCTACCGCTATGACATATTTGACATAGGCAAATGGATTCATCATGTTCTTTTGGGGTCACATAATGCAACAACTCCATAGCAGCCTTGTGAATAGTCCTTTACTTTCCTCTATCTTCAAGGACTGTATTCTGTTCTTTTCCAAATGCCAGGATAAAAGATTGCTTTGGATTGGTTGGTCACGATTTTGGACCGTAGGTGAACCATAGTTCGGTAGTGTATTAGTGTTTCCTGGTAACACAGGGCCGGATGCACGTCGAATGGGACCACACTTAGACTTATAGGATACCTCATACTGGACTTGGTGCTCGCACTTGTGTCATTCTCAGGCTCACTATTGTACTAACTACTTAGTATTCACCACACCAACAGCACGGCTCAATTATAGACTTATAGTTGTTGTAAGTTGACGACATCTCAAGTAGAGACAGCAATTGAAGCTTTCTCAGGAGAGAAGCTTATTATGTATGGTTTAGCAGCAACATGTATGGGGTTATATGAAGTCTTTTGTTGGTATTCAGTTACTGTTCTATTCCTTACCAGATAACGTTTATTAAAAAAATTGAGGGATGAATGAAATGTATATTTTGCAGAGGGAGCTGCTTGAAACAACGTGGAAGCACTTGGCTCGGGCAGGTCAGACTCCACCACCTCTTCTAGCCAAGGAAATGTTTTGCCTGAAACTTGAGCAAGGTGATCATGCTTCCGCTCTCTCCTCCATCTCAAGCCATCATTCAAGTGCGTTGCAGGTATTTTCCCGCAATTCATGGTTGCATTGTTTCAAAGAAAACGCCCACTGCTTCCAAAAGGATAGTCTTGTGAAGTTGGTGCATGAGGGTAGTATAATGATGTCCAGAAGTGACTCCCGAAACCAAATATTTGAAAATCTAGTCACTTGTTGTAGAGAATTTTTAGAAGACCATGCGACATCAGTGTCTGAAATGTATTCAACCACAAACCCTCAGCAGACTTGACTGAGACAGTTGTAAACATCTTAGTTATCTGTGAAAGTCGTCATTTTGTAAACATGAGTTACTATGTTCTTTATACACACATACATACATGTGTGTGTGTGTGTGTGTGTGTGTGTGTGTCAGTAAGAAGGTCTCAGTAAATGTATCTCAGTTTGGGGTTCTTTCAACTACGTACTCTTTACGGTATCTACTCTCAAGATAATTATGTTTTGAAATGATATCAAATAATATAGGGTTAGCATGGTTTTTGCATAGATGATGTTTTTGACGAGCTCTAAAAATAAACAATTCATATCATTGAAGTTAGATTCTGGAGATGGAGATTGTATTTGGGCGAGATTTCTCTCAAATCCCAAGGCTGCTTTTGTCTTTTCACCTCTTTGCTAGTCCTACTCGATCTATTACCATATACACGTTTACCATATACAGGTGTGATCTATCCCGCCATTGAAATAATTCGTAGGTGCAGTCCGATAAAAGTCTTGGGAGGATATAGCAGGCCTCTTCTGGTAAACACTCAATATTCTTAAATGAAGAGTCATGTGCAATAATCATGCTATAGAAAACAATGAGCGCACATCGGGTTGAATAATACAACACTGTCAACACAAACACACACACACACACAAATAAATTTATGTAAATAATACGACAGAAGAACTCGTAATCTATTTCCTTTGTTAGAGAGCACTTCAAGTTAGCTTGCTGTCTTTCTTCTAATGTTGGAGAGGATCAGAGGACTTGGATTTAAAGAGGCAAATGCTAGCAGTTCTGATTCACGTTGAAAAAAACCCATGTCTTCTTTCTCAGCAAAACTCACCCACGATTCAACTCCCTCGCCATCACTAGTATCTGCCAACATTGCATAATTCGGGGTCTCATGCACATCACTCATTCTCACCCATGTTGGCTTCCCCCAACCGAAATCTATATCGTAAAACTTGAATTTACGACGACTGGTATGCAAATATGTATTAGGATATGCTGATCTTTTTTGGCTACCTCCGCAATCAAGTCCAAAACCACCAAATCATTTCCATCCCCATTGTCTCTAAGCTTATTCAACCATTTATATCCGATGTCCAAAGACTGCTTCCTGAAGTGGCAAACGAAGCCCGGCAAGTCATCAGTTCCGGTAGTCCCATCATCCTGGGCTGCCAGTACCACGATTAGGTTGTTGGAAAATATGATTAGAATGTAATATTTTGTTTGAGTGTGAATTTAAATTGACTCATTTTGGAGTCATGGCTTTTCATTGACACCTGTTCGCCATGGACGGACGCGTCATTATGAACAAATGTGTCCCTTTCTTTGGTGAATATTCATAGCTTGATACAGTACTCTACTTTCGGTGTGTGTTAGTTGCAGTACTCTACTTTTTGATACATTACTTGACTGGATTGGAAACAATTGATACAGTACTTTACTTTTTGATGGAATGGTGCATTTGTTTGGCACGATTTTGTTGTCAATGGCTGTATGTATCGTATCCTTCGGCAATAGGGGTGGGTGGGTGGGTCACTTGTGGGGCAAAAGCCACAATGCTTCGTTAAGAGCTTGGGCTTAAGAGGAGGTGTCACAATGCTTCGTTAAGGGCTTGGGCTTAAGAGGAGGTGTCCTTGGAGCGTATGGAACCGGTTAACAAAATTGCGTCTGTTTAAGTTGTACAAACGTACGGTTACAGGAAAGGGCAATTAAGCAGTCTGGTTGAGCAGTGATCATTTTTAAAGACTTATTATATATATATATATATATATATAGTCTCCTTCTCCTAAGGATCACCTTAACTTAATAAAATAAGAACCTCCCTTTCCAGATAGAATTTCCTTCCCATTTGAAAATGATTATATATGAATTTTTTTCTCCTAAGGATCACCTTAACTTAATAAAATAAGAACCTCCTTTTCCCGATATAATTTCAATGATCCAAGCCATTCAATGTATTCAGAACATGATTTTAAGGGTACCCGCGAGAAATCAGCAAAAAAAAAATAATCGGAAAGGCTTCATTCGAGCAGTTTTTGTTTGTTTTTTATCGAACGATTCAAATAAAAACTGCTTGAATGAAATCCTTCCCGGTCATTTTTTTTTTGCTGATTCCTCGTGAGTACTCTTAAAATCATATTCTGAACACATTGAGCGGCTCGGATCATTGAAATTCGAACGGAAAATAAGAGAAATGGGGAGGTTCTTATTTTAAATGATTATATATATATATATATATATATATATATATATATATATATATGGGGACGGTTCTAGAGACAATACATTTGACAATACTTTTGACAATGCATTTTTTGAAATCCCGCATGGGACCTTCAAACAAATGATCGGAGCCGCTCAATGTATTTAAAACATGTTTTTAAGGGGTCCCGTAAAAAATTAACGCATTTGAATATCGGTAAGGGCTTGATCGGCTCATTTAGTTGATTCCTGTCAATTTTGATAGGATAAAATTGAATAAGCCAATCAAGCCCTTGTCGATATCCAAATGAGTTGATTTTTTACAGGAA
>BPLS01000518.1:2639594-2652677 GCA_019656275.1 Rhododendron kiyosumense
TTGAACTGCTCCGATTATTCGCGTGGGGCTCCGAAAAATATATTGTCTCTAGAACCGGCCCCTATATATATATATATATAGTTTTCTTCTCTTAAGGACCACCTTAACTTAATAAAATAAAGACTTCCCTTTCCCGATAGAATTTCAATGATCCAAACCGTTCAATGTGTTCATAATGTGATTTTAAGAGTACCCGCGAGAAAACAGCAAAATAAAAAAAAAAAAGACCAGAAAGGCTTCATCCAAGCAGTTTTTGTTTATTTTTTATCGAACGGTTCAAATAAAAACTGCTCAGATGAAACCCTTCCCGGTCATTTTTTTTGCTGATTCCTCACGAGTACTCTTAAAATTACGTTCTGAACACATTGAGTGGCTCGGATTATCAAAATTCGAACGGAAAATGGGAGAGATGGAGAGGCCCTTATTTTAACTAAAATAAGGATCTCCGCATTTGAAAATGACTGTATGTATGTGTGTGTGTATATATCCAGACTAAAAGAGTCGATCTTAAAGTGCATTTTTGGCCTCAGTTTTGTTATTATTATTAATACATAAGTATGTGACATGCATGTGGTCCGGTTTTACTAGAACTGTACGTAGTAGTTATTGTGTGCCATTCTGTCTGTTGCCTACTCAAAATATGGAGTATTCCTTTCAAGTTCGGGAGTCACCTTTTCCGGAATTACTTATTATTAGTACCATTTTGGATAGAATTCACAGCTTAATTTACTTTCGGTGTGAGTTAGTTTTGCCTTTGAAGCTCATGTTTTTGTCTCTTTATTATTTATGGCCTTCTGGTTGCGATGTGCAGTTAGAGATTTTCTTCCGCTTTTCGGTTTACGAGTAAGACAAGTCTCTCGTGATTAATCTAGACAAGACATTTAAAGGCCATTCGGCCAAGATGTTGGCGGTAGCGGAGATTGAAGGCTACCTTCTCAACAGTAAACTAGTCGCTTAGCTTTCTAACAAAGCAAGTAGCTAGCGCATCTCTTCCCTCTTCGAATTAAGAAAGCATCTTCCCCTTCTTGAAATTCTTCTTTTTTCTATGTTGCTTTGAAATCACTTGCCTGTGTTTAGGTTAATTAGCTCTCTACTTTCATCTCTACTTGGCCTGCCCTCCTCGTTTCTTTGTCTCCATAGGTTGTGATCATCTTGATGCCTAATATATATCTTCAGGAAGAAGCCTGGGCCCTTATCATAGATTACTAGTAGTCTCTTCCAATGTGGTAAACTTATTTTCCTTTCTAGATGCACCTTGCCCATTGCCTTTTTTTTTTTTTGTTATTTGAGTCTTTCTTATCCTGTCACCAAACAAGGACCAACTTACTTACTTTTCGAGCGAGAGTTCCACAAGTCCCTCTCTTGAGTAGATAGCTGGAGGGAAAAGGCGACCATATGTATTACTCTCTCTTTGGTTTGCTAGAGAATTCTAGTATCATGAACCAAGGAACAGCCTCGTTGAACCGTGCTGCCTTATGGTTTGTCACCATAACCGGAAAGACATAAGTTCTTGGGTGATCATTGAGTTTTTATATCAACAGAAGATATGTGACTATTAGGTTCAGAAAATGAGTAAAACCAGGGAGGTGTGATTTTGGATTTTAAAAGATGTGACAGATATGGGTTTAAACCAAAAGGTGTGGCCATTGAATTTATAAAAAAGTGTTGACTGTTGGGTTGGGATTAAACCAAACATGTGTGGCTATTGGTGAATAGTCTCAAATCCTTTTGATTATTCAAAAAGTCACCGATAAGTGTGACAATTGGTGAATAAGTCATAGAATATCCTATGATTTTCCAAAAAGTCTCTTGGGCCGAATTGATTTGTAACATTAAAAATGTAAATCATGTTTTGGATTTTTTGAAATTCAGTTTCGATAGACCCATGGTAGATTGGGTTGCTATGTTTGATTGCATGAAATAGACTTGGAACATTTAAGTTCCTACAATTTTTGAGTGATTGGTAATTAGTTATCGAAAACAACACCCAACAAATATTTTGTAAATAAAGGGGAATAATTTTATATGCTATAAATAGTATCCTGTGAATATGAAAGGATACATAAAATGCATGTTGCACTTAGCGTAAAATTCTTTGAATTATGAGTGTAAGAGTTACTCGATATTGGGTGAGTTACTCAATGTGGGGGTAATTCTTGCTTACGTGTCTTGAAGAGAGAGAGAGAGAGAGAGAGAGAGAGAGAGAGAGATCTCCGAAAACTATTTTGATAGTAGTATTAGTGTTTCCCAGTAACACAGGAGTAGCGGATGCACTTCGAATGGGACCCAGGGCCGGCCCTGGTATTATGGAGGCCTAAAGCGCATCTTAAATTGAGGCCCTAGTTCTTTCGACCAAAAAAATTTCATCATAGATGGCTAATATAAAATAAAAACACTAAACATTGTATTATAGCTTCGTAATTTACCTAAAACAAGTTTTTTAAAAATTTTACACCATTATAAAAATATGAATCAAACATGTTGAAGTAGCGTATATACACTGCGTTTTCTTTAACAAATATTCTGAATAAATTTTTTTTTTTATCAAAGTTTGTTGAGTGAAAATAAATTATTTTTTTTTATCAAAGTTTGTTGAGTAAAAATAAATTATTTTGATTTATTTTAGTCAATAGATTTAATTTCTGAATTTGACATTAGAAGTTAATTAAAACTAAAACAACTTATCAGCCTCCCGGAAAAGGCTTTGCATCCGCTACTAAGAAAAAACAAATAGTTTGGCAAAAAAAAGTCTCCTAGGACTCGAACCAGGGACCTTTCCGTGCAGAACCTTTGCTCTCATCGCTGGGCAAGAAGTGAATCTATGCTGAAAAACGGAGACTTTTATATATAATATGTAATTGTGATTTATGTAAAACGAGGCCCTATTTTTGCATAAAATCCGGAGGCCTAAAGCGGCCACACCTCAGGCTTCACCTCAGGGCCGGCCCTGATGGGACCACACTTGCCCAGAAAAGACTTGTAGGATACCTCATACGGGACTTGGTGCTCGTACTTGTGCCATTCTTAGGCTCGCTATTGTGCTAGTAGTATTCACCACACCCAGAACAGAAGGGCTCAATTATTGTTCGTTGTAAGTTGACGACTTCTCAAAGTAGACACAGCAATTGAAGCTTTTCTCTTAAGAGATAAGCTCACAACATAAAGTTTAGCACCAAAATGAATGAGGTAATAGGAAGTCTTTTGTCGGTATTCGGTTATTATTATAGTCAGTGTGTGGAGTCCCACACTTAATTTGAGCTAGAGATTGAGTTTATGTATTTGTGGTTGTAGACCAACTGTATTAAAAAATGTATTATTGTCACTTAAAAAATGTCTATTTTTGAATAGGTAATGAATAAAAGTTGATAACATTAATTTCACATTTGTCCTGGGAGGATTCTAAAGAATTCCAAAAAAAGTATAATCTCTACCGTAATTATGGAAGGAAAAGTTTTGAAAACCACAAAAAGTTAAATTTTATGAAATTGAACTCTTAAAAAAGAGACGGAGGGAGTAACATATTTATCTTGAACAAGTTTTTAGCAAGCACATCAAGCCATTTATACCCAAAGTCATTTAGGAACATCATCGTTGCCTCTTCCTACTGCTGGCAATCTATCAATATACTATGGAAATGTAGTTGAAGCTTTACAAGCTTCCAAATCCTTATTCCTAATTTCCTAAATTTTTGACTTTTTAAAAATGAAAAATCCCCCACCTTTGTCCCACGCGAATGGCAAACGGCCGGGAAAAAAAAAAACTATCTTCTCCCATGTACGCGGCAGTTAACATCCACACTCACAATTACCAAAAAAAAAAAAAAAACATCCACACTCACAATCGGCCCATGTTATCTTCTTCCGCTATTTCCCTCCACGTGCCATTGTAAAACTCTCCTCATACACCATTCATGTACACATCAAACAAAAAAAAAGCCATCCAAACAAAAGAGCAATTGATTGCCATCTAATTTTCCCCCCAATATCGGTCCCGCCCCCATTCTTGACAGAACCATCCCACCTCCCGCCCTTGACAGAAATGTAGGACTACTCCTCATTCACTCTTTTACTCTTTTTTTTTTGTATTTTCCAATCTAAAATCCTCTCTTTCATCTATTGTTTTTCAGAGGCGAGGTTCAGAGGCAAGGTTCAGAAGAGGCGATGAGTCAATTATTGCTTACGACCGTTCTTGACAGAACCGTCCCACCCCCCGCCCTTGACAGAAACGTAGGACAACTCCTCCTTCACTCTTTTTTTTTTTGGTATTTTCCAATCTAAAATCCTCTCTTTCATCTATTGTTTTTCAGAGGCAAGGTTCAGAAGAGGCGAGGAGTCAATTGTTGATTACGACCGTTCTTGACAGAACCATCCCACCCCCCGCCCTTGACAAAAACGTAAGACTACTCCTCCTTCACTCTTCTACTCTATTTTTTTTGTATTTTCCAATCTAAAATCCTCACGAATAGTAGCTATGGCTCGAACCGAACATTCCACAACGGATTGTGAGCCCCTTTGGTCATGCCCAAGGGGGGTTGCTATGCCGGTCGCCCCCTCCTACCCTTTTGAGGATCAAAAAAAAAAAAAATCTAAAATCCTCTCTTTTATCTATTGTTTTTCAGAGGCGAGGTTCAGAGGCAAAGTTCAGAAGAGGCGAGGAGTCTTGTTGATTACGACCGTTCTTGACAGAACCGTCCCACCCCCCGTCCTTGATAGAAACGTAGGACTACTCCTCCTTCACTCTTTTTTTTTTTTTTTTTGTATTTTCCAATCTAAAATCCTCTCTTTCATCTATTGTTTTTCAGAGGCAAGGTTCAGAAGAGGCGATGAGTCAATTGTTGATTACGATAGTTCTTGACAGAACTGTCCCACCCGTCGCCCTTGACAGAAACGTACTACTCCTCCTTCCCTCTTTTACTCTATTTTTTTTGTATTTTCCAATCTAAAATCCTCACAGATAGTAGTTATGGCTCGAACCGAACATTCCACAGCGGATTAGGAGCCCCTATAGTCACGCCCAAGGGGGGTTGCTACGCCGGTCACCCCCTCCTACCCTTTTGAGGATCCAAAAAAAAAATCTAAAATCCTCTCTTTCATCTATTGTTTTTCAAAGGTGAGGTTCAGAAGCAAGGTTCAGAAGAGGCGAAGAGTCAATTGTTGATTACGAACCTTCAGGGGTTTCTTAAATTCAACTAAGTAAGTTTATTTCCTCTGTGTTTTTTTACACTTAAAATGTTCAGAGGCGACTGCAGTAGTTGGATTCTATTTTTTTGCCAAGAACCTTGGCGAAAATGGGGCCTAAATGGTTAGGCTGTTTTACAACTAAAATCTCAAATCCATTAGTAAGAATCCACATTGAAGTCAAATCCCTTATTCTAATAAGGTTTCCAAGATAACTGAAAACTCCTTTGTTAAGTCACCAAATACAAACATAACCGGAAAGAAATCAAAATAATGCCATACAGGAATATTATATGATTTTGGAAGTTGATCTAATAAGGTGTATATGGGGGAATTAAGTTATATGGGAATTGGAATCTAATCTCTTCTTGCTTATTGCCGGTATATACATGCAGTGGTTGGATTCTATTTTTTTGCCATTCAAAGTCTCCCTTTTTTTCCCTATTCACAAAGAAATACCTATCCTCTTTGCTTATTGTAGGTCATAGAGACAACTTGAATAAATTGACCATTGCTATCACATGAAGTTTAAAAAAAAAAAAATTTCGGTTACAATTGATATAATGTTAAAACTGATCATTTTAAATATTAAAAAGCATGATCCTACTAATGATAAATACATTTTATCATTTTAAAATAATGTTAAAAACTTTGGTTATAATTGGTATAATGTTAAACCTGATGGAATCACATGTACAACCATAGATATAATGTCCTAATATTTTGAACCAATTTTTAACAATCAAATATATGGAACTAGCATTTGTACCCGTTCTATGCACGGGATCACCATTATGGGGTACCCCAAATTTAATTTCCACCGCACATGTTTTTTGGTGCATAAAATGAGACTAATGCTAGCTTGCATCGAACATAAAACTGAAAAAAATATTAAACTATTTTTCTTATCATCTAGTGTTGTGCCCATTCCATTGAAAGGACATGGAACGGGCACAACGCTAGATGATAAGAAAAATAGTTTAATATTTTTTTCGGTTTCATGTTCGATGCAAGCTAGCATTAGTCTCATTTTATGTACCAAAAAACATGTGCGGTGAAAATTAAATTTGGGGTACCCCGCAATGGTGATCCCGTGCATAGAACGGACACAAATGCTAGTTAATTTCAAAAGAGAATGGTAAAAGAATAAACTCACCAACTCTGCATACTGCTTATGAACAGTGATAATTTATGTAAAACTACAAAAACTATCTAAAGGGACCAACAAACGGGGACATAGGGACTACTAATCAGACATACCATAAGATATGGTACCTTAGAATTTCTCCTTGACGTTTCTTTGGTATAACTTTTGAGTTTTGAGAAAGATTTGGGCTGCCGTTATGGAGGGTATTACGTTTCACTTTTTTTGAACATGCAATGTTCAAAGGACCTAATAACGAGTCACGTGATCCATCTCAATGGTTCTCTAAAATACTGAAAAAATCAATCTGGGCGGTTTTTTTTCCAAATGTGGTTAACCATGAAAGTGCGCCAAAGAGAATTCATAGGGGTATCCGAAGGTTAGTCTGGTTGATTGGTGGATGGGCTGTATTTGACCACACCAAAGAGGTGATCATTACTTGAGATGAGCATATATAAGTCCGGCCAGACACTCAGATTGTTGAACAAAAAAAAGGGGAATACCTACGACAGACGTTTGCGTACATAATAAGTATTGCCGTTACGAGTTTTTTTTTTTTTTTTTTTTGCGTGGAGTTCACGAGGAAGCTCGAAGGCCAGTCTTTTTTTCTGATGATGACACTTTTTCAGGTAAATTAAAAGAAGAAAGCACCTTTTCGGTTCTCATTACGGTAGTTGGTCCCAAACATTGTAGGTACATGTCATGAAGGATCCCTCCCTGCTGCTGTCTGCTACCCGAACGTGCAATGCTCTGAGTCTTTTTTGTTTTTGTTTTTTTGAAAAGAACACCAAGGCATGCAAACGTATGTACAAATGAAAACATGCAGAAGCATAGCATGATTAGGTATTCAACATCGCCAGCCACTAGTGCCACAGTATGGCCGGGCTTCCTTAACCAGCTTGCGATTAACTTTACAAGTACTACGCCTTTCAAAAAAAAAAAAAAACTTTACAAATAGTACTAACACGAACCAAAGATATGGAAATATATCGAAAACTTATTCCCAAAATAGTCAGGCCATTGTGATGCTTGAAAATCTTGAATCTGCGCCAAGCAATTCGTGGAAACTTTAAGTTGACAAACTTTTTTTTGTTTTTGAAAACACCATGTTAAAGCGATGAAGCCAAATGAAATGACCCAGAGAATTCTTATGCACCACTTCTCCGTCACCTGCTTGGTCACCCAGCGCCCACTCCTCCTTAATTTGTTTGTCTCCTTCACCCAAGCCCCTCCCGTAATCACCTTCATTAATTGTCTCATCCATATCTCTTTGTTGTTCGTTCTACCGATGCCACAAAAACCCAGCCAGCGATATCATGGCTGATCCGAAAAGCCTCTGTAAATTCTCCTCAAATTCAAAATCAATAGAGGTCATAGCCACATGAATCATGAAGGATCTCATCACATCTTGGCCTGCAACCATTGTAGCAATGGGGGAGGAGGTTCTAACACCATCAAAACCGGCCGGACTTATTTCGTTGAACCCAAAAACTCCACAAAACTGCAATTAATGACTGCATAATCTCTCTAAGCATGGTGCAATGCTCAGTCGCAATGGCAGATCAATTTTGAGTTTTGGCATTATGGGGCTACTCCATTAAGTTATTAAGTGAATTTTGGTGAATTGAAACTAAAACCTAGTTATATTAGACTGATGTAGAACACGTGGAAGTCCAATTCCATATTCAGTCGGACCGAACCAAGCAGGCCTGTTAATGGAACGGATCCGATCCGAAAAATCCGATCCGAATCCGATAACGTCGATCCGTAATCCATAATCCGAATACGGTAATTCAAATACGGATCGGATCGGATTAAATCCGTTATCGATCTAAATCCGAATTTTATTTTTTAAATTTTTTTTAAAAACAATAAATTTTTTATTTTGAAAAAAAAATATTTAAGAAGTTGTATTTTTATTTTTTAAATTTTTTTCGGAAAATATTTTTTTTTGAAAAAAAATTGTTTTTTTTTTGCTAAAATTTTTGAAGTAAAAAAGTTTTCGGATCAGATTCGGATTTTCGAAGCGGATCAGGATTTTTCGGATTCGGATTATCACTATCGGATTCGAGTCTTATCGGATCTGGCTCGTTGACAGGCCTAGAACCAAGCCCCGGAAGCCCAAACTGTGTTTGTGTTTAATTTCAGATTATCCAATTTAGCAAAATTCGGACGAGTTCGAAATAGGCCCAAACTTAGTGGACTGACTTATTTCCGCGCTCCAGTCAATACTCATAATCTTAAGTTGATGATCGATGGTGCTTTTCGGTCTAATTCTTTCATTTAAGCCTTCCATTGCGTTATTTTGTCATTTTAGGAAAGATTTGTTTTGTTAATAACTCAGATCGTAATTAATTCCTTTTAAGTTGATTCTTTTTGGGAAAATCTTATTTTTCTTTCCTATTTTCAATTTTAGGAAAAGTCTCAAATTTTGGAACTTTTTATTTTTCAAGTTTATTTTTAGGATTTCTAGAATTTCGGCCTATATAAGGGTTTGTAACCTAGAATTTATGCAGTTTTTAATCAATAATATTACAGAGATTCTCTCTTTCTTTCTTGTGTGCAAGATTTGCTCGTTGCGACGAGTTATTTATCTTGTTTGGATTATTATGCTAATTAGTCTATCGTAAATTCCGTTGCATCATAGACTTAACGTAAAAAAAAACAAAAGCCAGTTAAGTTACAAACTATGATAAAGTACGTAGCATTCAAGCAGCTTCAGTGGGTGTAAAGTCGTTCCATCATAGTTCATGTGATTTTGAAAAGGGAATAGCTTCGAAAAGGGCTTAAAGTGACTCTCTCTCTCTCTCTCTCTCTCTCTCTCACACATACACACACACAAATGTGAAGGATTTTTAGTAGGATGGAGAAAGCCAAATTCTATTTTGGATCAGGTCAATAGTCGCCCATCAAGTTAGGGATGGACAAAGACCATGATGGCATGAACGGTTAATGATGAACCGAAACTGTGATGAAATTTCCAATCCGATAGCTTTAACTTGAGAGTTGAGACTTGCAATATTGGACTTTAACATTCATGCTTTTTTTTTTTTTTGGGAAAGAGAATTAGCATCAAAACTTTACACACACACATAGACACATATAGATACATGTATGTCAAATGAGGTTTGGTACAAAACATGAAATCCGATCCATGAAAATGTCCTCATTTTCTTTCATAGACCTGATTTCATGTATTCTATCATTTTTTATGTCAAATATTAGTCAATGTGTGGCAATGGAACAAAAATCTAATTCCCTTTTGAAATTCAACTTCATTGCCAATATCGAATAAGGATTCAGAGAAAATTAAACCACATGACAAGCAGGGGGACATCACCCTGAGTACAAGCATCGAAAACTCCCAAAAAATCAAAACCCTGGACTACAGTAAGTGCATGAAAATGTTGGGATACACCCAAGTGGTGTGGGTGTGGTTGTAGGGGATAAAATCCCTTGGTCCCCTTTTCCCTTTTGTTTTGACTGCCTTAGGCAGTGGTGTGTGTGCAAGAGACAGAGAGGGTGAGGGAGAGTTGAGCCGGTTGGGGCTCCCCCGTCCGGGGGAGCGGGGCTCCTCGGAGATGCCCGGAGACACTGTCGGAGAGCCACCGGAGTGAGGGAGAGAAAGAGAGGAGTGGGGAAGCCGGATTGTGGCTATCCCGGTGAGGTTTTTTACATACTTGTATATGTGATTTATACTAGTGGAATTTTTCCTCGGATATCTCTCGTATTTGTGCTTGTTTATTTTCGTGCTTGTGCTTGGAGGTGTGAATCGGGGTCGGGGTCTCGACCCAACAGTGGTATCAGAGCCGGAGTTGCTGGTTCGGGTCACCGGAGAAGCACAACACGTCGGAAGAAAGCACGGAGCATGGCCTTTGCTGGGTTCGTTTTTGAGCCGTCTGAAAACTCAATCGGACCAGTAAGGGTTGTGCACCTCACTGAGACGAGTCTATAGGAGGTGACGGGGTTGAATTTCGTCACCGGATGAAGGCTCGGGATCCATTCGATCGCAGCGGGCGGAGGCGGCGACAGCGCAGGGGCTGTTTTTGAAAAGCCCGTGGTTGTGGGTGATCGAAGACGAGTTTTGAGCACTGGGTTGTGTTCACCTCGAGGAGACGATCACGGATTGGGGTAGCACGTCGCCGGAGGAGCTCGGAGGTGACGGCAATGGCGGATCGAAGGTGGCGGCGAGGTGGCGGTCCAAGGGTGGTTCGTACCAGGAGTCGTCGGATGCGAGATTGGAGCACGGGGTTGTGTTCGTCTAGTCGAGACGAGCTCGGGAGTGGTCGGAAAATCACCGGACGACGCCGGAGTGACCCACACGCGCCGGTCAAAGTTTGGGTTGACTTGCGCGTCAGATCCACGCGCTGGAGTGTGCCGCGCACACGCTGACACGCGGAGAGCACACGCTGGCGTGTGGAGAGCGTGTGCCGGTCAACGCTGACTAGGCGATGAGTCAGCGCCCAGTCAGTAGCCACGTCAGCGGACACGTGGCAGTGCCACGTCAGCAGGAAGGGTCCCATTTTGGGTGCCACGTCAGCGGTCAACTGTCCACGTCATCCGGTCAACGCTGACGTGGCAGTCCAGTCAGCGGTACAATGGCTGGTCAACGGGTCAACTGCCGGTCAGATTGGTTTTTTGCGATTTCGGGGCCGTTCGGACTCCGTTTTTCGCGTATGAGTAGTCGATTTTGACTATCTCGACGTTCCGGATCCAACCGCACACTCCGTTTTCGGATTGGAGGCTCCTAAGCTGGTGCGAGTGCTTAGTGGAGCAAGAAAACGCGTATTTGGAGGCGGTTTGGGTTGCGATGAGGCTTGGCTTGTAAGCAAGGATACATTACATTCGAACGGGTTTGTTCGTCTGGTAATGACACAGGCGCTTACGGTTTATTGCAGCAAGGACAATCGGTGATGATCTGTTACGGAGCTGGTAGGCAAGGAAACATTGCATTCGGGCTGGTTTGCTCGTCTGGTAATGACACAGGCGCTTATTGGAGTGATAGATCGATTCCGATGGAGATCCAGGATGCTGAGGAAAGCCAGGAATGGAACGGGAATTGACGAGTGGCAGGGAGAAGACCCGAGGAGAGCTGACGGGAGTGCAAGGAGCTAACGGAAAGTGGCGGAAAGGACGATTGACGGAGCAGACTTGCAGAGATCGGAGGTTGATCAGTGCAAACATGCGCGGAGCTAGTGAGCAAGGATACACTCGGGTTGGTAGTGACACAGGCGCTCACTAGTGCGATGGTTTGCGGAGATGATTGACAGTGATCGGAGGCAGTCTGGTTCAATCGGGTTCGAAGTCCTATTATCCGGAGATGCAGTTTGTGATTCGGGCTGTAGGATGAGCTGATCGGATGTGACTTCTGGTCTAACGGATGACGGGCAACCGATACGGGCTTGTGGAGCGTACAAACAGATGGAGCTGATGTTTGGTACGGAACAAGCAGTATGGGTTTATCGACAATGAACAGGATGAGCAGCAGTTGCGGACGCACACGGGATAGGCACGGAGTACGAGAAGCTGAGATGTACGGATGTGTGTGCCTGGATACGAATCAAGAAGTGTGCGGGATACCGGTCGGGTGATGATTGCTACTGCTCGCGGGGGTGTTCATTGGAGCTCCGGATAGGGGGATTGAGATGGAGACGCGACGACGCATCGCAGGATTCTCTTCCTTCTGGAATTTGGTGTCTAGATCCTCTCCAGGATATGTGGCCACATGAGTTGGAGAGATGGAGTCACGGATTGTGTCTGGTGATTTGACACGGTGCGTTCGGGGTTCAGCCACGGAAGATCTGGTCTTGCAAGGAGACACTCGGTCAGTTGGTAGATACACTTCCGGTGTGGGGGTGGTGAGACTTCTGATGTCTAGTAGTGACACAGGCGCTTGACTAGAGAGGCAGAACGGGATTGGCGAACGCGAATACAGCATCCAGGGGGTGATGCGGGCGCTCAGGCAGTAGAGGAGCGCAGATAGAAATGGACTTTACTGCGGACATCTCGGGATTGAGATGTGGAGCATCCGGGTTTGGATGCAGAGCACTCGGTTGAGGGGGTGCAGTGTATCGGCGGTGTTGCCGATATGAGCCACGGATGTCTAGACTGGTTTCAGCCTCCTCGCAAGTGATGTGTGAGATTATCTGGCGAGTGGAGCCTCTGGTGTGAGCAGGGGGTAGCTGTGGTGCTAGAGTGGCGGATTGCAGCCGGACAGCGCTGCGGATTCAGCGATTACCTCACTCGGGTGTAGGGGGTGATTGTTGGGATACACCCAAGTGGTGTGGGTGTGGTTGTAGGGGATAAAATCCCTTGGTCCCCTTTTCCCTTTTGTTTTGACTGCCTTAGGCAGTGGTGTGTGTGCAAGAGACAGAGAGGGTGAGGGAGAGTTGAGCCGGTTGGGGCTCCCCCGTCCGGGGGAGCGGGGCTCCTCGGAGATGCCCGGAGACACTGTCGGAGAGCCACCGGAGTGAGGGAGAGAAAGAGAGGAGTGGGGAAGCCGGATTGTGGCTATCCCGGTGAGGTTTTTTACATACTTGTATATGTGATTTATACTAGTGGAATTTTTCCTCGGATATCTCTCGTATTTGTGCTTGTTTATTTTCGTGCTTGTGCTTGGAGGTGTGAATCGGGGTCGGGGTCTCGACCCAACAGAAAATGATAAAGGTCTTAGCGGCTAATCCACGGGACAATAAAATCCATCAAGCCGAGAGAGGATGTTGTCATTGCTGGACATTATTGTCCCCGAAAAATGCGGACTAG
>BPLS01000518.1:2652687-2667270 GCA_019656275.1 Rhododendron kiyosumense
GGAGAGCTCACTGAGGAGCAGTCACTACAAACGCCGTCGGTGAACGCACCACTGCCGGAGCAGCTCACATCACGGCCAGTGAAGGCAAACGGCCGGCCACCACTTGCGGAATTCAAAGATAACCAGTGTAGAAACAAGAAAAGACTAACGTAGACTTATTAACTCACCATCTCACCTTCTAGATTTGGTGGAAACCCAAACTGGAACATAAAACCGGACTGAGAAGACTAGTTGGTGGATACCTTAAACTAATAATACTCCTTCACCCAACCGCACACCTTAAAGCGAGGAAATTATTTTGGTCAAGGAGGCGCAACATGTGTGTTTATTGCTCCATGAGGATCATGACCATTCTAAAAATGGACACGAACTTGATGAGTCTAGCTAGTCATTCATCTTCTACTACTGTCTGTCTGCGTAGTGTATCATCCTTGCAAAATCAAATTACAGTTGGAAAAATCTGAATACATACATATGTACAACTTATTTATCTATTCTCTCTCTCTCTCTCTCTCTCTCTCTCTCTCTTTAAAAATAAACGCGGTTTGATCGTGTGATCACCAATTTACTTAGGCTCCGTTTCAGAAAGGAAAATAAGTACTTATTTTTTAAGAATGCAATTTCAAGCTCAAAAATCATGTGTTTACACAAATTATTTTCCTATCAATATCGATCTTATTTGATAGATTTTATTGAGATTTTTAATACGGTGTAAAAAAAATTAAAAATTTATTTTTTATTTATATTATTTTTGAGTTTAAAAATATAAAATAAATATTTATTTAAAAAAAAGTGTTTTAGAATGAGACCTCAGTTGCCAAAAATGATAAAGGGAGGAGGATTTGATGACGGAAAAAGGCTCGAGTGTGGGCCCAAGCATTAATCAAAAGTACACGGTCCCGTAGACTTTAATTCCTTCCGTAAAGAGAAGTCAATTAATGCCTCCTAACTTAAAGAAAGAACCAATGACAAAGAGTCACAAAGCCAATTATGATTGATTTCCAAAGTTAGCATGAGAGAGAGAGGGGGTAGTACAAACTCCCAATTTTTTATTTTTTTTGAGGTCACATTTTATACATTAATAAAATTTAAAAAAGTTAATATGTTAGTTCACAAAAAATTCAGAGGCTGTTTCTATCCATACTTTTCGCGAGACTCAAATTTCTGCCTTCACTAAGGGAGGGGGTGAACTTACCATCATACAACCAATTTGAGTAGTGGCTAACCGACGGGCCTCCTAGTCGGCTAGTCTTAGACCAACCTAACACCGCCGGAGACCGTGTATCAGCTGGCAGACATGAACCCAATTCCAGACAGACACGATGGACCAAAAACGGAGGTAACAGCTGAACAACAAGGCAGAGCACTGCTGATTAAAAAAGAAAAAGAAAAAGACCATTAACAGGCCTGGCCAGCTCAATAACCCAATTACTATAACATACACGGTCTTGATGTGCATATATGAGTAGCATATTAAAATCAGCTATCTTCTCAATCATCATCATATTTTAGAATATTTTTGTCAATTTATCTCTCACAATCCTAATTATATATATATTAGTGCTAGCCTGTGCCTACGGCACTACGCATCCCTGTTGGAAGGGAATGACAGTTGTGTGATTTAGGTGAAAATCATGGATACTTAACCGGAAAGTGGGAGGATGCACTGCAACCTTTGGATCAAATGAATCTAAACCGTTCTAACAACTTGTCCCCACACCCTCCTGTTTTATAATAGATACTAGGGCTAACTCGTACCTACGGCACTACGCATCTCTTTTGGAAGGGGATTGCAGTCGTGTGATTTAGGTAAAAACTATGGGCACTTAACCGGAAAGTGGGAGAATGCACTATAACCTTTGGATGAAATGAATCTAAGCCGTTCCAACAATTTGTCTCCACACCCTTCTGTTTTATAATATATATATATATATATATATATAGTTAGTTAGTTAGTTAGTTAGTCAGTCAGTCTCAAATGAGGTGGAAAATGCGGACCTCCTCATTTCTCCTATTTTCGGATCGAATTTCGATGATCCGAACTGATCAATGTGTTTAGAACGTGATTTTAAGGGTACTCGCAAGAAATCGGCAAAAAAAATGACCGGGAAGGGCTTCATCCGAGCATTTTTTGTTTGAACCGTTCGATAAAAAAACAAACAAAAACTGCTCGGATGAAACCCTTTCTGGTCATTTTTTTTGCTAATTTCGCAAATATCCTTAAAACACGTTTTGAACACATTGAGCGGCTCGGATAATCGAAATTTAATCGGAAAAGAGAGACGGACTAATATGAGGTGGTTCTTATAGGAGACAGACTAATATACAGTCAGTGTCAAATGATGTGATATATATATATCATTGATGGGCGTTTCCACTTTCTCATCGATCATCATCAAATCCCCACCAGTCAAGTTTCTCATATTTTCTCTTGAAATAAGTCAAGTATATTTATTTGCCTATCATTATGCCCAGCACCCTCGCTTGCTTATGAGATTCATTATGCCCAACACCCTCTCTTGCTTTTGAGATTTATAGTATAGTTTGAGTTCATTAAGTTGATTATTTTATTGTGATCAACAAATTAATGTCTTGTTCTTTTTGTTTTTTAAAAAGTAACCCTCTAGATTCTCTCTATTTCTAACATTTTTCTTTCTATCTCTCTCCACTTATTACCCCTTCTATTTTTCAAAAAAAAAAAAAAAATCTAAATCCAAACAGAGCATAAATATTCTGAATTCAGATATTATCCCATAAAATTTTGATATTCGGTTCTCCATTTTATGTTGTGGTCCCACACGACTCTGCTCTTTAATGAAAGCTAGATGATATGATCCCCGATCCTGTTAGAATTGGGCTCACTTTGGACTAATTTTTTGATGACTTTGTGGTTCCATTTTTATGGAGTAACTGTAATCTCTTAATAGATTTCAGAATGATTTTTACATCATATAGCTCGGTTTGACGAGAGGAATAGAAAAAGTATATTTACAATCAACGTTGAAAAAAAAAATTATAAGACAACAAAAAAACACTAAAGGTGATGAGAGAAATCGGAGTGAAGTGTTTTTTTGTTGTCTGTTGAGAAAAAATTTCAACTTTGGCCTATAATTTTATACTTTTTTCGATTCCTCTCATCGAGTCAAACAATGTTATATAAAAATTATTCCCAAATATAGTAAAACGTAAGAAAAAATAACCAAAACGACCGTTTCATGAAGTCGCCTAAAAATTTGTCCAGAGGGAGGGTTCGTTAATGTTACATGTTTTGATAATGTGGGTTAATATAGTACTAATACTTTCAACCATAAAAATGTTTTTATTTCTTTCATTTTAAAAAAATCTAATAGCAAACACATACGATGCACGAATCATTCAAGCGAGTTGCAGGTATTTTTCCGCAATTCATGGTTGCATTGTTTCAAAGAAAACCCCGACCGCTAACCATAAAAATGTTTTTATTTCTTTCATTTAAAAAAAAATCTAATAACGAACACATACGATGCACGAATCATGTAGTCTATATTGTAATGGTTTTTGCCTGTTGTAACAGAATTAAATTGATAAAACATTATGTTGGGAAAAATTCGGCAATCACTTAAAATTCCAAAGAACAATTCCAATGATAGCAATATAATTACATGATTGAACAAATTATAGATTACATAAGCAATAGATAGATTAAAGAAAACGAGATACAAACATAATTTTTTGGATCGAAATCGAGTTTTGTGTGATACCATAGTCTCCTTAAGAAAGATTCGCCGCCTACCGTGGGTGCTGTAGGTTGCGTCGGTGACTTCCTCACAGGATTGGCTCGGCTAAATGCAAGCCGTTGGAACACCACCGTTGACCGCCTTGGCGAACTAACTACTGCCTATCTCTCTCTCTCACAGAAAGAATTTCAGAGCTCTCAGAGTTGGTGAATTTCCTGGTGCAGAATGAAGAATGGACTGCCCATTATATACAGCTCTGGAGTCTCAGTAACAGCCAGGAAATGAATATGGAAAATTGATTTCTCAGCCTTGAATAGGGGAGAGTCAATATATAAAACTGCCAGAATGAATAACAGGTACAAATGCCAGTATTAACCTCTATTCATGGGGCATTATTCAGCAAAAATTGCTGAATAATTGTCATTCATAAATTCTAGGAATTTTCCAACAATTCCCCCCATGAATGAAATTGACAGGCATACTGATGAAGAGTACAAAGCTGACTCGGAGAGAGAGACAACGGATAATTCCTGCATAGGATATTTGGTTTTTGGCCTGGAACCTTCCTTTGTGATAGTCTATTGGGTTTACTGGCAAACCAGTGTGCTGTCCCGTGTTGAACTGTTCTGCCGCCGATGTAAACCGAGACAATAGACGTCACACAGGACTTCTCTTGACGTAGTTCAGTTCTCATTGTTGGGCTCATTTTGGCCATGACACCCCCTTCCTAGTTCTGCGAGTATTTTCTCGAAAATTTCACCACAAGTCTTAAAGAAGCGGCCTCACTTCATACTAACATAGGTGACCTTCTTATAAAGGGTATCCTGCTATACCCCGATTGGCAATCCAGCGCATAGAAGTCATTAAAAGCAATGCTTAACCACTTTCCATTTGCAGGTATCACTGTTCTACACCATAGGAATGGACAGGAGACCGAGTTTCCTCAGTGATTGTTCTTAGCTACTCGTGAAAGATAGTCTCACTGAACCTAGATCTTGGAATCTCCAATCAACTAGGTTGGCTACCCCCACGGTAACTATGAGTGTACTAGCTTTAGCCCCATTCACTACAAGAAAAAACACTTTTGCCGACTAAAATAATGGTCGTCAAATGGCTGTTTTTAGTCGCCAAAAGGTTTCCGCGACTAAAAATTTTGGTCGCCAGGTTGTCGGCGACACTTGGTCTGGGAAAGTTTTTCCCGACCAAAATTTTTTTGTTGCCGAAGACTTTTTTCCCCGACAAAAGAATTTGTCGCGCAAAGGTATTGCCGACTAAACTATTTTGTCGCGGAAAGTTATTGCGACCAAACTTTTAGTCGCCGTATCTAATTAATTAGAATTCCCTTTGAAAACAATATTACATATGGCGACAAAAATTTTAGTCGCTGAATGTTCATGTCAAAATAAATAATATTAAAAAATGTATTGCCACGTGGCACTACCTTCAACTGCCACCTTGCACCATCACGTGGCAGGTTTGGAATAATCCATACATTGCATTCCCAAGTTTTGAACCCCGGACGTCCAACACTCTAATTGAGTGCACAACCATTGGGCTATGCAACTACTTGTGCTTCATTAGTGAAAACAATTTATATATTATGTATGAACCTTTTGTTTGTTGACGAAAAGTTATAGGATTATAAAATAAAATAAACTACGTTTATTATGATATTAATACATAGTAAGATTAAAAAAATTAAATGTGCTAATTTTTAATTTATTTGAACCGGTGTGAAGTATTTTTTTGGTCATTGCATCTTAAAAGGTTATAATTAAATAATTATCTCTAAAACTCTCATAATTAAAGTATATGTGCTATTTGTTTGTTTTTATGACTCTATTAGGGCTCTCATTTGCGAGTCATATAGTCAAAAGGTAATTATGACCTTTTAGGATTAAAATAATTAGAAAAATAACATTTTCGCACCGGTTCAAACGGATTGAGAATTGGTGCAGTTAATTTTTTAACCATATTTTTTTATTTCAAAATTTCTCATAATTAAGTATTTACTCTTCATTTGGTTCAAGATAAGAAAGCCTTATAGCAAAAAATTAATTATGATCTTTTAGGATAAAATGATCAAAAAAATAAAATTTTAGCAATGATTTAAACGGATTGAAAAAGAACACTTTATTTTTTAGGGCAAATTTTCGTAGTTGTCTCTCTAGTTTTACGGTTGTCTCAGTTTCGTCTTTCTAGTTTCAATTGCTACCAATTAAACCCTGTAGTTTGTTTTACATTCCAAATTGGTAAAAATCGTTAAACACCGTTAATAAAACTAACGGAAAAATATGATTAAAAAATTAAGTACTTCAATTTTCAATCCGGTTGAACCAGTACGAAAATCTTATTTTTTTTAATCATTTTATCCTAGATGGTCGTAATGAATTTTTGGCTATAGGGCCTTTCAACGAGCACTCTAAGACTCCTTATTTAGTTTCAGGGCTCTCTTAGGGTGCTCTTTGAAAGGCCTTAGAATATCCTCCAGAAACTGACGGAGCCACTCGGCCTCCTTGGACGGTTTATCTAGAGTGATAAACTCTGATTCCATCATTGAATGTGCTATACACGTCTATTTGGAGGATTTTCAAGAAACGGCTACACCACCAAGTATAAAGACATATCCACTTGTGGATTTTGAGTCTTTCATATCTAATATCCAGTTCGCATTACAATACCCTTTCAGTACTGCTGGATATTTGGTGTAATGCAACCCCAGAACACGAGTATACCTTAAATAGTTCAAAACCCTGACTATTGCCTTCCAGTGAACACGGCCTCGATTACTCATGTATCTGCTCAGTCTGCTGACTAAGTAAGCTATATCGGGCCTTGTACAACTCATCAAATACATTAGGCTCCCAATTATCCGAGAATACTCTAATTGAGATACGTCTTCCTCACCATTCTTGGATAAATGCAGACTTAAATTCACAGGGGTTCTTGCGACACTTGAATTAGGCTGGTTGAATTTCTTAAGAATCTTATCAACGTAGTGTGTCTGAGATAACACAAGTCCGATAGATGTTCTGGTGATCTTGACACCTAGAATGATATCTGCAAGGCCTCTATCCTTCGTGTCAAACTTTAAGTTTAACATATCTTTAGTAGACTGAATGACTTTTTCATTGCTAACCAACAATGAGTATGTCATCAATGTAGAGACACAAAATGACGTACCCTTTGTCTGTGTCTTTGACGTAAACACACTTGTTACATTCGTTGATCTTGAAACCACTCGACGACACAACATTGTCAAATTTCTCATGCCATTGTTTTGGTGCTTGCTTTAGACCATACAATGATCTAACAAGCTTACATACTTTCCCTTTTTGGCCTGGCGTGGAAAAACCCTCGGGTTATTCCATGTAGATCTCTTCATCTAAATTGCCATTTAGGAAAGTTGTTTTTACATCCATTTGATGTATCTCAAGGATACGCAAAGCTGCGATCGCGATGATCATCCGAATGGATGTAATCCTTCGAGACTGGTGAGTAAGTATCAAAGTAATCTAGGCCTTCTTTTTGTCTGTATCCCTTGATAACAAGCCTAGCTTTATACTTATCAATTGACCCATATACCTTCATCTTCCTTTTGAAGATCCATTTGTAGCCGAGAGGCTTACTGCTTTGTGGCAAATCAACCAGTTCTCATGTATGGTTTTGCAATATGGAGTCAATCTCACTCTTAATGGCCTTTTTCCATAAAGGACTCTCAGAGTAGCTTACAGCTACCTGGTATGTCCGAGGCTCATTCTCTACCAGATAAGTCAGAAAATTTGGACCAAAAGATGTTGATGTTTTAGCTCGTTTGCTATGTCGTGGTTCAACATCAAATTCCTCTTCTTGAACTTATCTACTTTCATTAGCCGGATGCAAGGTCTGTTTAGTAGAACTTGACTCACCAATGGATCTATAAGGGAATATGTGTTCAAAAAACATTGCAGTCCTTGACTCCATGAGAGTATTCTTGTGAATATCTTGTATATCTGACTCATACACAAGAAAATCGATAGGCACTACTATCGTCTACATAACCGATGAACACACAATCAATGGTTTTAGGGCATATATTCTTCTTCTTAGGAAGAGGTACAGCCATCTTCGCTAGACAACCCATGTTCGTAAGAATGTATAGGTAGACTTCCTACCCTTAAACAATTCATACAGGATTTTACCAACATCTTTGCGAGGTATTTTATTGAGGATGTAATTAGCAGTGAGAACAGCATCTCCCCACATGTTCTGAGGCAACCCAGAACTGATCAACATTGCGTTCATCATATCCTTCAATGTACAATTTTTGTGCTCAGCAATTCCGTTAATCTGAGGCGAAGAAGGTGCTGTGATTTCATAGATAATCCCGTGTTGGGCACAGAAATCTCCAACAGTGACTAAAATTCACCACCACAATCGCTTCTAACTACCTTAATCTTTCTACTCAGTTGATTCTCAACCTGAGTCTTGTAATGAATAAATTTGTCCAGGGCTTCATCCTTGTTTTTTAGTAAATATACATAGCAAAATTGAGTGCTATCATCGATAAAAGTAATGAAGTACTTGTTACCGGCCCAAGTTTGGACATATTTTAGATCATACACATTAGTGTGGATTAAACCCAAAGGCTTTATGCTTCTTTCTACGGCTTTGAAAGATGCTCTTGGCATTTTAGCCTTTACGCAGGTCTCACACTTGTGTTTTTTTTTATCAAAATGGAAAGCTGGAATATGGTTCAAATTAATCAATCTACGAATAGAATTGTAATTAACATAACCTAGTCTACCATGCCACAAAAAGGAAGACTCAAGCACATAAGCAACATGGGATTTCTTTTTATTGATAGTAGGGATAACAGTCATTACATTCATCTTAAAGAAACCATTGGTCATGTAACCTTTCTCTACATACATTCCAGCTTTAGTCAGAGTGACCCTATCAGTCTCAACGGAAGTCGTGCTTGCTCAATAGCGAATCAGAAACAAAATTCTTACAAATATCTGGAACGAACAACACATTATTCAGAGTCAACTCTTTTCCCGAAGTCATCTTCAAGACCACTTTCCCCTGCCCCGCAACAATCGAGGTAGCTGAATTCCCCACAAACAGCTTCTCACCGTTAGCAACCGGCTCGAAGGTAATGAACAACTGCCTGTCACAACAGATATGATGTGTAGTCTCAGTGTCTACCCACCATTCCTGCAGGTTTGAACCAATCATGTTCACTTCAGATACCATAGTCGAGAGGTTAATATCGGACACTCCTGCCTCCACTTGAGCCAAGTGTGCTTGACTGTAAGGGTTAGGCGGCTTCGTACACTCCGAAGTTTTATGCCCGAATTTGTTGCAGTTGAAGCATGTACCCTGAAACTTCTCTCTCTGTTTCTTGGCAACACCACCTCTCGGTTCCAGATTGACACTTTTGTCCTTCTATTTGCCAACTTACTTGTCAGACCGCTTGTTAGAACGCTTGTCATTCTGGTTTTTCCTCACACTGGAAGATTGACCATGCTCCATCATATTTGCCTTGGCCATGTAAAAGGCCTTTACACTCCTATCCATACCCCGATTCTCCTCTTCAATACGGAGCTTGATGAAAAGAGCCTCCAAGATCATCTCTTTATTCTTGAACATGAGATAGCTCTTGAACTCTTTCCATGCCGGGGGTAGCTTGTGGATGACCGCAACCACCTGGAATGCTTCACTTAGAATCATCCCCTCAAACCTGATCTCATTGAGCAGAAGCTGCAGCTCTTGGACTTGAACTGCTACAGACTTGGAATCCACCATCATGTAATCAAGGAACCGGCCCACAACAAACTTTTTGGACCCAGCACCCTCGATCTTGTATTTTCTGTCTAAGGATTTCCACAATTCCTTAGCTGACGGAACCTCGCCATACACAGAATACATCGAATCATCTAGAACATTCAGAATATAGTTCTTGCACATGTAGTCATGCTCTTTCCACCTGGCCACATCAATTCGCTTCTGAGTGTCAGGGTCGTTCTCATCAATAACAGGTGCTTCCTCGACAAGCCACTTTGCCAAGTTCAAGGTGGTAAGATAGAACCACATCTTTTGTTGCCACCTTTTGAAGTCCACCCCAAAAAAATTTGCTTGGCCTCTCCACGTGAGACATTGGAACAGAGGGAATCCCAGGAATAGAAGCATGAGTTGGAATAGTACCCCCACCATTTCCATTGCCACTGACACTACCTGTCTCTTTGTCTTTGCCAGTGACAGTAGTTTTTCCTTGCTCAGTTGCCATGTCATTCTGGCTGTTTTGTATATTGATTCTCCTCTATTCAAGGCTGAGAAATCAATTTCCCGTATTCATTTCCTAGCTATTATAGAGACTCCAGAGCTGTATATAATGGGCAATCCATTCTTCATTCTGCACCAGGAAATTCACCAACTCTGAGAGCTCTGAAATTCGTTCTTTGTGTGAGAGAGAGACAGGCAATAGTTAGTTCGCCAAGGCGGTAAACGGTGGTGTTCCGACGGCTTGCGGTTTAGCCAAGCCAACTTTGGGAGGAAGTCGCCGACGCAACCTACAACACCCACGTAGGCGGCGAATCTTTCTTAAGGAGACTGTGGTATCACACAGGACTTGATTTCGATCCAAAAATTTCTGTTTGTATCTTGTTCTCTTTAATTTGTGTATTGCTTATATAATCTGTAATTTGTTCAATCATGTAATTGTATTGCTGTCAATGGAATTGTTCTATGAAATTTTAAGTGATTGCTGAATTTTTTCCAACACATTATAACTACCTCGTGCACCTCACACTAATTAACATAATCAAACACTAAAGTAATTTGAATATGAATGGTTCTAATAAAAACTCAAAACAACAATATGTATATCTCGATGAAAATTATTAATTGATCGACCGAGATATTACACGTACGTACATTTGGACTTCATAATGACCAAAATCATGAGAACATACTCAAAAAGGCTACAATGAACGGATAAAACTACATATTTGACATCCCGAATCTCTATAGTTTGTGGAATTGCTTTTGTCGCTCATATATCTTGTGAGTAACAAAACAATATATGAAATAGGGCAATTCTTTTTTTTTTTCTTTCTTTCTTTCTAAACGGTGATAAAATTAAGATACCTCACATGTAAAAATTAAATGTAACTGATACAATTAAATGCAACTGATACCTCACATGCAAAAAATAAAATGTAACTGATACATACTAACTCTGTTTTTCATGTGTTGTCCTTCAAAGTATTTATTTATTTAACAATAAAAGAAGTTTAAAATAGTTCTTAGTTTGGAGGGAAAAAATGTTGTTCGATCTCTCCCACTTACTGTACAATTTTATTGAAGTTCTAGGCACCAAATCCATATTTATATCCACTCTTTTCATGATGTAAAATTTTCATAGAATCATGTTTCTTTCTATACAAAAACTCATTTTCATACATCACGTACAGATCCTTACCCATATAGATTTATTGAACACTTGTCGCTTTAACAACATTAATTATTTCCTCTTTGAGTATCCTGCCATAGAAATGCAAGTCAAAATGAACGCAATTGAAAGTTAGAAAGACCAAAGAAATTGTATGTAATACTATAAGAGCATCCACAGTGGACTACTCAAAATTAAAATGTTGCTAAGGTTAGTAATGTCTGCTAAAAAATGTACTCACATTGGAATAATTAAACTTAACAATCTCTTAACAACTAATTAAATTTTGGATTTTGGATAATCAAAACCATCAATTTTTTGTCAATAATCAAATCTAATGAACTCCACATCTTTCCAATCAAGTATACTCATCATTTTATATAAAAACTAACTCTCTCTCTCTCTCTCTCTCAACCATATTGTCAAAAAATTATTTTAACAAATAATTTTTTTTAAAAAGCTATTATTTACACAAAAAAAAGTTTTCCAAAAAAATTATTTTTTTCAAAAACTGTTCTCTTTTTTGAAAACTTTTTTTTTCAAAAAGTGTTTTGAAAAAATTATTTTGTATTCCTAATAAACAATTTTTATTAGGTTGAAAACTATTAAAATAAAAGTTTTCTATATTAATAGTTTTTAGTTTTTTGTAGTTTGAAAAAGTGATGTGGCAAATTTTGATTATATTATTGTGAACATCTACATTGTTAACCTAGCAACCTTTTAAATGAATAATCAAAAGGTGATGTAACGCCCCTAATTTTGGGAACGTTAAATAGATAATTTTTATTAAAAATCTAAATAGAGTCTAACTCATTATTACAGTATAATTCTCATAAGAGTACATTTATTCAACAAAGGGAGGGAGACTAAGGTTCCTAACTACTGCTCCGTCTGCTCCTCCATCCTAGCCAGCTTCTCGGCTCCGAAAGCCTCCAAGGTGTAGAATTTACCATGTTCATCTATAAGATCTGACACATTATACCATCGTCGCCACCAATATAATATATCAGGGTCACCAAAGGTAACGCCATGAGCTATAAAAACTCAATAGAATAATCTATACCCACTAACCCTTAACTTACAAACAATAGATTATCAAGTTAACGATTTCCACATAGTACATGCATATTTAATAAAACAGTTAACAATGACACATACACATGTACTATTTAAATTGACGTTGGTGTCCATGATTTTTTGAGTTTTCTCCTACGCAACTTGTCGAAGACTGTGTCATCATTTTCACCTTCCTTTACCAAATTAACATTCCCAAAATCACTTTTTAAACATGTTACCAATGAAACTACCACGTCCGGCTCCATTAGCAACACACACACAATGGGCTACCAAGTTCGGCCATATTGCGGTTTCCAAATCCAAATATAGAATGGGCTACCACGTCCGGCCACATTGCAGTTTTCATAATTCACACAATGAGCTACCACGTCTGGCCACATTACGTTTTTTCTTGGCTCCTCTCCATAGATAACCAAGACACACCTCCCATGAGACTACCACATCCGGTTCCATTGGCAACACACACCACACAATGAGCTTCCACGTCTGGCTATATTGCAGTTTCAAAACACGTCTTTTCATTAACCATAACCTGGGTATCATGTTTCTAACTTTTTCAATTTCTGTGTTTCGTTTGCATTCATAGACTCTATGGCAGAACTTTTCACGTAAGTACACATGAATCATTCATTGTAATCTTGAAACTAAAAAAGAAGATCATCCAACTCTATATTACTTATCATGCACATATTATCACGTAGTCATACTCAAACATTTAGCACATGATATAAAACATAGTGTCACATGAACGGACACCTTTGGAGTGGATACCACTTACGTTTTATCACACATCAAACAAGTAACCCTAGTAACCACATATACATTCTTATAACCATCCTTAAGATCAAAATACGAATACTTTAAATCAAGCGTTAAATTCTTATCTTTCAAATTCCGTTCTTTCTTTCTTTTGGAGAAGTTCAAAATAACATATGTTTATTTAGAGTAAAAGTTGAGTTATTCATCATACTCATAGTTCTCTTCATGTTTTTAGTAGAACAAGTTTACTAGTTATTTTTCTTTCATACAATTTCAAACATAAAACGTGAATATAGTTTTCTAGAGTACGGGGAATCTACATATACTAAACTTTATACTTAGAGAAAGTGATTGGAGGTATTCTACCGTTCTTCTTGGTGGTACGGCGGCTACGAAAAGTAAGTCGACTATCGGACGAAGTGACTTCCTACGGAAAGCTTACGGTAGCTTCGAAAGAGAAAAGTGTTCTCTCGAAACTAGTTCTTAGCTAACTACTAAACCTTTTGGATCAAAAGGGTGGTCGAGTGGTGGTTTAGTGGAGATCTTGGATGAGTTTCTTGAAGGACTCACGAAAAACTCAAGAACATAGGTAGAACAAGTAAGAACAAAGCAAGAACACAAGGATTTTTAGAGAGAGAAGTTGAAGGATGAAGGTGTGAGTTGAACGGCATATGAAGAGTCCTATTTATAGCAAAATTTTGGTCTCTCTCTCCCCTCCATTGGCCGGCCTCCTCCTCTCTCTCTCTCTCTATCTCTCATGGATTTACTCCATTGTATGGTCACATCTTATCTTCCAAGCATGCCAAGTCTTGTCAAATCTAATTTTAGGCTCAAGGCTATATAAACATGTAGGATCTTAAGGCTTTTAAGGCAAATCCTAGGTGATCATAGCCTAGGTTACAAGACTTAAAAGTCTAATGGTTAGCCTTCCATGTTTAGTCATTCCTAGGTTTAGGTTGTAGTCAATTTCTAGGATGATTAAATTAGGATTTTATGTCTAAAGTAGACTAGAAATGGTTGTCAAATAGTACTTAGGTTGAGTGCGAGGTTGGCTAAAAGAGGTAGCTTGCTAGAGTATACAAAATACATGCACACACCTCACACTTTCTCTCTCTCTCTCTCTCTCTCTCTCTCTCTCTCTCGTTATAGTATCATATGTCTCTATGTGTGTGTGTGTGTGTAAGACTAAGGGTGTTAGGTCTAGGTAGCTTATTAAGCCTAAGGAAAGTAATGATTAAAGATTAAGGCTCTTAATGACAAGTTAATACCCAATGGTCAAAATATTTCCTAGAAAACACATATGTGTGTGTGTGTGTGTGTGTGTGTGTGTATATATATATATATATATATATATATATACAGTGCAGATCTGGTCCGGGAGTCTGGACTATGCCTTCTATCCGCACCTCCCTTATAAGCCGTTGGATTAAAATCCAACGGCTGGGAAATAAAATCCATTCCATCTACACCCACGCGCTCCCTTCTCATTTTCCTGAGACCTTTGATGCGCAAAGAGAGAGAGAGAGAGAGAGAGGGAGGAAGCAGAACGACGAACCAGGCGACGATTGAGCCCCCGACGCACGACGACGACGACGA
>BPLS01000518.1:2682902-2693780 GCA_019656275.1 Rhododendron kiyosumense
GGGGGGGGAGTAGCAACTCTCTTTCATAAATGTCATGTCGATCACCTAAGATTTTGATGTGTCCCACCAAATAGGGAAAACTATAGATTCAGACAAAATCTTATGGAAAACATACTCATCTTTGACATGATAAGATTTGAACCGTTGAAAGGTCGAATGAACTGTATTCGAGCCGTGCAGCACGGTGCTGTGCAATAGCTACACAGCACCAACCTCCAATCCCTCGACATGAATAAGCTTTACAGTATTCATAATTTTGCAAAAATTACGCTTTAAGGAAGGAAATTTTTTGGAGATATAAACATTTATTACTTCTACAATAAAGACTAGTAATTGGAGTCTCCTCATTTATTATTTGTTGCCATTACAAGTGAAGACAACGCTTCATGCCTTGTTCACTTAGCAATTCAAAAAGAATTTTTCAAAAAATCCCCCCTAGATTCCCTCTACTTTCCACCTTTCTCTCTCTATCTCTCTCCACTCATTACCCCTACTATTTTTCAAAAATACTTTTCAAATCTCAATCCAAACAAAGCAAATTTTTGACCATGTTTTTCGATTTGATTCATCTAAGAACGTATTTAATTTGAATTCATAGTTCACACATTCAAGTACTTTTCACATATTTTGACACTCCTTTTGCATATGTTGCCATATATTTTGGTATCTTAACTACGCCTACGGGGCTAGTAAAAGACAAAAAAACTATAAAAAAAGAAGAAGAAGGTTTCCCCTCTTGTCTGGGTCCCACACATTTTCTTAAAAAATTAGAAAAACATAAAAATAACTTTACAATAAATTTTTTTAAAAGGATTACAAAATATAAAACATGTTTTTATTGTCTCACATTTAACTGATTCAGTCTGGTTCCTATCCACACCTCTTTCCATCCGCACCCGTCTGTACTTCCCCTTTCCCGATCGAATTTTGATGATTTAAGTCCCTTAATGTGTTCAAAAGGTGATTTTAAAGGTATTCGCGAGAAATCAGCAAAAAAAAAAAAAAAAGGGGGAAGGGCTTGATTTGAACATTTTTTATTAAACCGTTTAATAAAATACAAACAAAAACTGTTCGGATGAAGCCCTTTCCGATCTTTTTTTTTTGCCAATTTCTCGCGGGTATCTTTAAAATCACGTTCTGATCACATTGAGCGGTTCGGATCATCGAAATTCGATCGGAAAAGGGAAGGTGCGGACGGGAAGGGGTGTTGACTTGATCCGAACTGTTAACTAATTTACTTAAATCTTGGTACTAAAAATTTGACGTAAACAATTTTTATAATTCTACTAAAGTAGTGGAGATATCATATTTTTTTTTGGTTTTGTGTCACATTTATATCATTAATCGCGGCAAAGTCACCACTTTAGAGATATAAAATTGATTTTTTTCGAAGATCATTCTTTTTATTCATGTTTTAGTTAAATCGAGTTCATAACAAGAATTAGAAAAAGATTTATAATTACAATGCAAGGGGGAAAAATGTAACAACTCCAATTTTTAATAAATAAAAATTTCTTTGTTTATTTGGAAATTTTATTTTTTCTTATAAAATTTAATAATCTGTCATAATTAGATTTGAACTTATAAAAATTTAATCTTTTGAAACATCGAACAATCTAGTCCTTTTCCAAGGTAAGTATATTTTCCTAGGGAATAAAATCAAATCCTTGAAAATATATTTCTTGGTTAGAAATCCTACTTGACAAGTAGAATTAGCTCCCAACCATTTAGTTAGCCAAACCTAAGTATCAATTGACTTAGTTATATCCTCTTAGCATTTTAGAACCATTCGACAATAGAAGGAATCATGATAGTTAGTGTAATCATTACCATTATGCCTAAGATTCCCTTTCTAGGAAACTATTAACCATTGGTCTATAGGATTACCTTTGGAAGCTTTAATCAAGACCTACCTTAGACCTATTAGGACTTCTTGGACCTAAGTGTACCTAGTATGTGTGTGTGTGTGTATCTATATATCTATATCTATATATATATATATATATATATATAATTGTTAGGGGAAGTATTATTTATTGGACAATAACTAGTCATCAAGCTTTGACTACAATCATTACTCATTCTTAGCCTTATAAGTCTACTTGGACCTAACCACCCTTAGTCTTTCTCACTCTTATATACATATACATACACATATATATAGCATGGTACATGAGAGAGAGAGAGAGAGAGAGAGAGAGAGAGAGAGAGAGGGAGAGAGTGTGTGTGTGTGTGTGTGTATGAGGTGTGTGCTTGTGTGTTGTGCACTCCAAGCTACCCCTTTAGCTTTAAGCCTATTTATGACTTGACAACCCATTTCTAGTCAATTTCAAGTATAGAATCCTAGCCTTAGTCATCCTAAATTTGCTTCCAAACTAGCCTTTGATCACCCGAGAATTTGATTACAACCTAGACCTAGGAATGACTAAACATGGAAGGCTACTCTTTAGCCTAATCAAACCCTACCCTAGACTTGTAAGACTTGCCAACCTAGACTATAATCACTTAGATTTACCCTAGAAAGCATAAGATCCTAGTTAGTTTATAGCCTTAAGCCTGAAAGGATTGGACAAGACAAGTCATGAAAGACTTGGCATGCTTTCAAGCATGATTTGACATGACCATGGAGCAAATCCATGGGAGATAGGGAAAGACGGAGGCTGGCCATGAGAGGGGGAGGGAGAGCCAACATTTTGCTATAAATAGGACCCCTCACTTACCATTCAACTCACACCTTCCATTCTTCAACTTCTCTCTATAGAAAGTCTTGTATTCTTGCCTTGTTCTTACTTGTTCTTCTTTGTTCTTGAGTTCTTCAAGAAACTCATCCTAAGCCACCACTAAACCACCACTAAACCACCCTCTCAATCCTAAAGTTTTAGTAGTATTAGTCAAGATTTAGTTTCGAGAGAAACCTTTCTCTTTCGAAGCTACCGAAAGCCTTTCGTAGGAGTAGGAGTGTAGGACATTACTCCATTCGATCGCTGACCTTCTTTTCGTAGCCGTCCTACAGCCAAGAAGAACGGTAGATTGTCCTTACTCCTTAATTCTAAGTATAATAGAAATGTGTATATTGCTTGTATTGTTCTAAATGCATGAAAGAAAAGTAACTAGTAAACTTATTTTTTCGAAAGGAAATACGATCAGGTAGAATATTCTTACCCCTGATCTCTAAGTATAAATAACTAGCAAACTTGTTTTACTAAAATTTCGAAAGTATGATCATGTTGAATCACTCGACTTTTATACCGGAAAAACATATGTTGTTTTGAACTTTTGTGGGCTCCCCGCCCTTACGCACTCGAGAGTCGCCACCCGAATTTTTTGAGTTGGATGATCTGAGAAATTAAGAGTTTGTTTTGAAGAGAAAGGCTTTTGGTCTAGCGAAAATATCAAGATTTTGGGTACGGGAGCCACATTACGAACAGAGAAGGTTTTGAAAAAGAACAAAAATGTACCCCGCTCGCCTGGCAAGGCCAGTCTCTACTAAACATTTTCAAAGGGGAAAATTTTCATATATCTTTTGAAGAATAAAACTCTTTGACAAACAAGTAAAAGGGAAAGAGACATGGAAAAATATATAACGTTGGCATGCACGTGGTGCTATCTGTACAGGAATGATAAGAGTATGATATTGTGAAATGATGTGACTAAACAGCAAATTGTCCAGATCAGAACCATTATCACACAGCATACCACAATACTGCGCACGATTTTATAATATGCCGTGCAGCCCACATATTCTGTTATTAGGTTATTCTTTAAAACCCGTAACAGCGCTCGATATTCTAGATATCCCGCGCATAGCTTTGAAAGATATCTAAAACACCCAACTACTATCTTATTTTCGAAATGACACCCCTTTCTTCAAGCCATGAACGAGAAACAAGTTCAAATATATTTGATCATTTGAGAGAGAGAGAGAGAGATAGAGAGAGAGAGAGAGAGAGAGAGAGAGAGAGAGAGAGAGAGAGAAGGCCTTATTTAAGAAATAAGACATGGCTTGTAGATATGGTCTTCTTTTGAAGATGCTGATGACAATACTCCAGCAGTATAAGTAAGCCTGATGATGATCGGCCATGATCCAAATAGTCTAACTCAAATAAACAGAGATTAATAAAAGACCGTGTGCCTGAACATACTACGCCGTGTGACGTATCAGAACGCTGCGTGGTGTGGTATGTCCAGCATAGTGGCTGCTTTTGTTTTTGAAAATGGTTTTTAAGTCAGTATTTAACCAAAAGGGGTCAAGTTTGACTACGGAAAAGTTCCCTCAGGGATAAGGACAAGGCCTATCCTAAGAAAACTTGGTTTTTACCTTTAGTCTCGAGCTTGGATGAGAACGGACGATGATGGATGAGTTTGGGCAAGATCGGTTGAGAAAAGATGAGTATGGGTGTGTGTGGTTGTTGGGTGTATTGGTATGTAAGATCTCAAAGTGAGTAAAAGGCCCATTTTAATGGTGAGGAGAAAAATAAAGAATTTTGAGAAAGAAAGAGTCCAGAGAATGTCTTTAGAGCAACTTTCTCAAGATTTAGAAGTAAGGAGTGGATGTGAAAGCATGATGAGAGAGAAAGAAAATTTAAGGCCCTTTTCTCTAGAGTGGAGGGGTGTATTTATAGGTAAGAGCCAAGGATTTTGAATTCAAATGGGAGAGGTATTTTCTGGGCGGGCTAGAAGTGCTTTTTCAGCTAAGCCAACTTATAGCTTTGGCTCAAGTGGGCGTGGCCGACAGCTTACTGAGTCAGTAAGAACTTTTCCCTAAAATGTCGTGTGGCTAACCTCATGTCCGCGTACGGTGTAATGAAATTCATTATGCTGTGCGGTACCTGGAGTCCAGTTCCGAGTCCTTAGGCTTATTTTAGGCTCTTGAGCTTTTGGTTTGAGGGAGTCTTCATTCAAGCTCTCGAAGGCATTGTTTCCTTTATTTCATCATCGAGACATTCAAAGAACCTCTGGGGTCCAGATTGGGGTGTCTACAACTTCCTTAAAAGGAAGAGAAAACAGATTTTAGAAACATAAACTTGAATGAAAGTATTCGTATTTTGATCTTAAGGATGGTTAATTATGAGAATGCATATGTGATTATTAGGATTACTTGTTTGATGTGTGATAAAGCATAAGTGGTATCCACTCCAGATGTGTCCATCCATGTGACACTATGCTTTATATTGTGTGCTAAATGTTTAAGTATGACTACGTGATATTATGAGCATGATGAGTAATATAGAATTGGATGATCTTACTAGTTTAGTTTCAAGATTACAATGAATGATTTATGTGTACTTACGTGAAAAGTCCTGCCGCGAAGTCTATACATGCAAACGAGACACATAAATTGAGAAAATTAGAAACATGACACCTAGGGTGTGGTTAATGAAAAGATGTATTTTGAAACCGCAATATAGCCGGACATGGTAGCTTATTGTATGGTGTGTGTTGCCAATGAGACCGGATGTGGTAGTCTCATTGAAGGTGTGTCTTGGTTATCTGTGAAGAGGAGCCGAGAAAAACCACAATGTGGCCGGACGTGGTAGCCCATTGTGTGTATAGATTTAGAAACCGCAATGTGGCCGGACTTGATAGCCATTGTATGCGTGTTGCCAATAGAGCCGGATGTGGTAGCTTCTTTGGTAACATGTTTAAAAAGTGCTTTTGAAAATGTTGATTTGGAAAAAGAAAAGTGAAAATGATGACACGATCTACGATGAGTCGCATAGGAGAAGCACAAAAAATCATGGACACCAACATTGGTTTGAATAGTGAATGTGAATGTGTCATTGTTAACTGTTTTGTTAAATATGCATGTACTATTTGAAAATCATGAGTTAGTATACTATTTCTATTACCTGTTGTTTGTAAGTTAAGGGTTAGTGGGTATTAAATTATTCTGCTGAGCTCTTGTAGCTCATGGTGTTACTTTTGGTGACCCTGACATATTATATTGGTGGCGATGCTGATATAATGTGTCAGACCTTGTAAATGATCAAGACTAACTGTTCACTTTGGAGGCTTTAGGAGCTGAAGAGCTGGCTAGGATGGAGGAGCAGACAGAACTATAGTTAGGAACCCTAGTTTCCCTCCCTAGTGTAATTATGAACTCTTGTGAGAGTTGTGATGTAATAATGAGTCAGACTCTCCTTAAATATTCAATAAAATTGTCTATTTAACGTTTTCAAATTTCGGGGCATTACAAAAAAAATATAAGAGTAGAAAATAATTATTACATCAATGTTCAGTATGTATGTGTATTCCACTATTTTTTTCATCTACAACTTCATTTCCACTAAAATACAACTATATCATCTAAAACTTAAACTTTAGCAGCAATAACTTAACTACAAAATACTACAAGAAGTAGTACACAACTTTTAACTTAATGGAAATGCCCCTTAATTGTTTTAACAACAAACATACATATGCCGGTGGAATGTACAGCGGGCAATGTGAGTATTTCAGTGGTGTTCACTTTTGGAAGAATTTACTTTGATGTTGTTAAAAAAGAAAATTAGAGGGTTGGAACCCACTGCCTGTGATGACCATTTCTCTCATAGCATCTTCAATGCATCATCTATTGCTCTATTTAAGAGGACTATTTTTGGAGGAAATATAATTCCAACACATCCTCCATTTGAGAGGATCAAGTTTGGTACTCCAAATTTGGAGGATGGAGAAGAAACTGAGGATCTCCTCCATTTTACTATTCACCCTCCCCAAATCTCATTTTGTTCATCAAATTAGTGTTGATACATTTATTTATTTATTTTTATAATATTGTTATCAATCAAAGATATTTACATTAATATCTTCAAAATAAAACCAATATTGAGTTGGTTTTTCAAAAAATTAGAAAAATGAGAATTTGAATTTTGGACGGAAAGTGATGAAATTTGAGATTTGGAGTGAGTTTTTGAAGAAATAGAGATAGAAGTAGAGTATAGGGTTGTAGCTAGTTAAATTTCTTCCAAAATTACTTTTGTAATAAATACATTATTTTTGACAATCTCAAATGGAGAGATGGAGGCAAAAATGGAATATTGGATTAGAGATATTATGAGGCCACTTATCATTAGGCCTTGCCCTAGATTAGAGATGCTATGAGGCCACTTATCATTAGGCCTTGCCCTAGAGTTGGATGTGTGTCAGAAAGTGCGTTTTTTTTTTAATCTTATATATATACCAATTCTTTTGCATGGTACTACGATTTTGTTATCTGACATAAGGAGGAGCTCTCTTGATATTGAACTTCTTTGAGAAGAGATGAAGTTTATACTTGTTCTCGATTCAATCAGCCCCCCAAAACCGTTAGGCTTCTTATAAGTATAGTAATCCCATAACGAACGGCGAGAACCGTTTGAAAAATCTGCGGATCGCATTTCATAGGGACCGAGTGGTTCTAAAATTCCAGAGAAAACTAAAGTTAGTGGGCCTGGCGGCGCTAAGTGCACAACTTGACTCTTCCTGAGAGGTTTGTACCCTTTATTATAAAGATATAAACGAAAATGATACGAGTACCGACAGGGGGAGGGAAATTGTACCGACAGCCATCGGGGGGTCATCTCCGGCCACCGGACGGTCAATTCAAGCCGTCCAAAAATTCTAAAAAAATAAATCAATGGGGCTTACACGTGAATCAACGGCATCCAAGGTGTGTAGCGTGCTTGATCTGAACATCCCATTTTTCGGATCAAGCACCCTACACACCTCAGATGCCGTTGATTCACGCATAAGGCCCATAGTTTTTTTTTTTTTAGAATTTTTGGACGGCTCGGATCGGCCGTTCGGTGGCCGGATACGGCCTCCGGTGGCCGTCTGTACGATTTCTCTCCCCCCAGTCGGTACATATAGCATTACTCAAAGATAAAAGACTTCTCAAAAGAAAATGAGTAATGCTATTGCTACCGACGGGTATCATATCAAAAATGGACCGACGACTGCTTCGAGACAACTCCGGCCACCAGACAGCTGAATATATATATATATATATACGAAAAAATAGAGTTTTTGGATCGAACACCTACATACATCGGATACCGTTAATTCTCACGTAGGCCCCATCGTCTTTTTTTTTTAATAGAATTTTTGGACGGCTCGGATTGGCCGTCGGTCCATTTTCGGTATGGTACCCGTCGGTACCAATAGCTTTATTGCAAGAAAACGAATGGGTGGTCTTACTTACCGTCACACGGTATTCTAACATCTTTATTTATCACACATTTTTGTACAACTAAGTATTAAAGGCCACAAGAATGTGTGATAGAAAATTTATTTGGCGGTCCTGAGACACTATCACGTAGTGCCCTAACATACTTACTCCCTATAATTTATGTGAGGCAAGGAATAAATGAATGACCTCACATGAATTTTTTATTAGAAAAATGTGTTATTACGTGACTGTGTGCTTGAACCATTGAATAATTACTCGTGGTAGATAAGGATGTTGAGCTCCACTTGCCGTCCCCAAAAAATAAGTGCCCATTCTCCGGATGGGACTTTATCTGGAGAATAATTCTTCTTCTAGAGGTTTGTACATGTTTTCTTTGTTTTTCCATTTGAACCTCTTTCAAAACTCGTTGAATTGAATTATTTCAATTTTCAAGTTTAAGAAATTTAAGTTATTTTTCTTGTAATATCAATAATTATTAAACAAATTATTAATATATATTACTATGGCATCACGATTAAATTGTAGTTCAATTTCGATTCCCTGCTATTTTTGGCTTTCAAAATATTGGGATGAAGCCCACACACTTTGTGTTGGCCCTACATAAATATGTGGTGCAAAAGTACACAATGTGACGGAGACAGAGAGACATTGAATAATCTATGGGCATTTTGGGATCAATTTAAATTTGTAAAGAGGGTGAAAATGAAAAAATAAAATGGGTCTGAAAAGAATATATAGGAGTAACTCTTTCTTTTAGGCCTCGTTCTGCTAAGGTTTTATCTTTCAAGTACTTATTTTACGCTTTATGAGATATGTTATTTTCTCACAATACATTACATTTAAGGGGAATTTGCACTTACACCCATTGTACTATCACCAATTTGCACATACACCTCTTGTATTCCAAATTTAGGCACTTACACCCCCTGTACTTTGGACTGAAGTGCAACTGTTAGAAAATCCGTTAAAACGGATGGAAAAGCTACTGGCGGAAAATTTCTTTCCAAAATGAGGGGAAAAAAATGCTTGAACTAACTCTGATAGCCATTTATAAGCTCTGTCAAATTCCCATTCCAAAAAACAAAGCATCCAAACCCCCACTTAACCCACTTTTTGACCCTATTCTACTAACAACCTTTACCACATTTTTTGATTTTGTCCTTATTTGAATTTTTTTTGTGTTTTTTAGTTTTTTGCTTCACATTTTTAGTTTTCCGATTCGTCTCGTCAAAACGAATTGGAAAAGTAAATTTTTTTACTTTTCCCAAAAAAGTGGTTAGTTTTGTGCCTCATTTTTGATTTTCTTTTACTTAAAAGTGGTAATTTTTCAAAATATTTGGGTAAAAGTAAAAAAAAAAAAATTACTTTTACGATTTGTCTCGTTGAGATGAATCAATAAATCACAAAAATTTGACGCAAAATTAACAAACGCGAAAAAATTCAAATAAAGACAACCATAACTTTAAGAAAAAGTTAAGTGGAACGATACATCTCTCTTCTCTCACAAGATGTTTTCTCAAATATTAAGAAATCCATCAATTTCAAGCAAACCGTAACAGCAAATTGGATGCATCATTTGGCTTGAAATTGATGGACTTCTTGATGTTTGAGAAGACATTTTGTTAGAGAAGGAACGGGTTTGGATGCTCTGTTTTTTGGAAGGGGAATTTGACAAAGCTTTTAAATGGCTATCAGGATTATTTTGGGCATTTTTCTACCTCATTTTGAAGGAAAATCTCCCACTAGTAGCTTTTCGATCCATTTTAACGGATTTTCTAACAGTTGCACTTCAGCCCAAAGTATAGGGGTGTAAGTGCCTAAATTTGGAGTATAAGGGGTGTATGTATAAATTAGTGATAGTATAGGGGTGGAAATTCTCCTACATTTAATTCAAAAAATAAGTATGAATACTTATTTTTATTTTAGTTAATGGAACACACACTTAATATAGAGGAAAATATTAGTAGGAGAAGAAAAGTGGAGGAATATTTAATTAAGGCCATGTTTCCACTAACAATTTTCGGTAACAACTTATGGCATTTTATCAAGTTGTTCACACTAATCAGCAAATTATTGGTTGGTTAGTGGAAACAACTTGATATTTGACAATAACTTATTGATTAGTGGAAATAACTTGACATTTTTCAACAATTTTTCACTTACATACCCATCTATAATTTATTGGTTAGTGAAAACAACTTAACATTTTTTAATAACTTAATAGTTAGTGAAAACAATTAATTATTTTTCAACAATAATCTCCTTAACTAAACACCCCTAAGGGTAAATTTTCACTTTTCCTATGAACCTATTTTCACATAACACTTCCGACAACTAAACGGAGTCTAAAATAGTTTTTAATTTTCAATTTTATCAAATAGAGTTCCAAAATACCTTCTTAAAAAGTACTTATTTCATATTTTCAAATTAAAAAATAATACAAATAATTTTTTTTTCATCGTATAAAAGATCTCGATAGCAAAATTCATATTGTATAATTTTAGATTTCAATAAAATTATTATTTTTAAATTTAAAATTACCTTCTTAAAAAATAATTACTTATTTCCATTATGAAACAAGACAGTGTTCTGAATTTGTGCATCGCTCTTCCCGGTCTCTCGCGATACCAACATAGGTGCCCCATAGAAATCTCCGCTACATTCTAAAATTCCTCTCCCTCTCTCTCTCTCTCTCTCTCTCTCTCTCTCTC
>BPLS01000518.1:2694180-2714149 GCA_019656275.1 Rhododendron kiyosumense
TTTTTTATTTTTTTTTATGGGTTCTTGAAATTTTAACTTATCAACCCCATCAGATGATGTATAAACATGTCAGTTTGTTTTTGTTTAATTAAGATGCTTCTTTTTGAATCTTGAATTTGAATTGGGTGATGATCACTTCAGTTGGTTGGTCGTTGGGAAAACATTTTTTCCTTGTTTAGCCATTTTACACTTCTCTTTTCCTTTGTTGTCCTGTTTCAGTTTTTTGTATCAACAATTTTATCTCTTTTCCTTTGCTGTCCTGTTTTTGTTTTTTATATATCAACGATCTTATCTCTTTTCTTGATGCCGGATTATGTTGTGGATTACTCCATTCGTTGTGTTCATTAACCAGTTGTATGTTGTAATTGTTGAAGCTTATGCTAATTGCTTTAACTGTGGACAATTAAGCCAAATTGAACCAGATTTGCTTGTGAGGATTGCGTCATGTACGATCATTGAGTCTAAGGCCTGAAATTTGATCTGCAGTTTGTTTAATTATCGGCACTGAAGACTAAAGGAATTTTCCAAATGCAAAATATTAGCCGGACAAGAAGATCTATGGGGGGTATGGTTTCCATTTAATTATTTTGCTAACTTATATTTCAGTGTTTCTCTATTATGATTACTCCTTATCTTTTCTAGTTTGAAATAATGAAGTTTCAAATCATCAAGTTGGGTTTGAAGCCGTCTCCCCTTCTCTTTCTTTCATATCTTTTCATTTTCGCTTTTGAATTTCGATCATCGCAAATTCTCAGTTTGTAGCTTCAGAGTGAGTGGTGGATTATGTTCTAGTGTGTTTTATATATGTTCGTTCTGCTGACACAAAATTATCATAGTGTGTTCATGTAAAGTGCAGAGGTATAAAATTTCAATGATGTTTTTGTCAACAATGGCGTTAGTTTTAGCTAACTATATGCATAATACCTGTAAAATGTAAGTACCTATCATAGGACTGAAGTCGTATTTGACCTTTCAATACTTGTAGGTATGGACTACGTGGATCCGAAGAAGAAGAGCAATTTTGTGGGGAAAATTGTTTTGGCTGCAGCCCTTACTGCATTATGCATTCTCATGCTCAAGCAATCCTCAACTTTTGGCAGCCCAAGCCCTGTAATTACTTGATCCCTTTGATATTGCAAAAATGGTTCATTAATGTAAATAGTTCTACATCACTTTATAGGACCTGATATTCATTATCCATAAAAAATTTGTAAATAGGGCATACTTTTATGAATAGTGCATGGGTTGGCTCCTTGGATTGCTCTTTCGTTGGCTCCCTGGATTACTCTTTCCTTAGTGCAATTCTGTTGACATGTAGTTTCCAGCACCTTATTATGAGAAAGAAAATTAAAGCTAATATGATTGCTTTGGAATCAGGTATTTCTGGCATGTTATACTGAACTCTTAAATTGTTTGATCTTTTTTCTCTATATAGTGGTTTGGTTTTCCACATATTCTCTGTTTCTTTGCAAAGGTGTAGAAAAAAGATAAGTTTCATTTTGGAAAACAACTGGTTGGTGTTAGAGTGGCTATTGCAAGTTATAACGCTCCAGATTCAGTTTTTTCTTCATGATCCTAGCTCTCAAATGACCTTGATATTGTCCATTGTTATGATTTCTATTTCTAATTTGTTTCCTCCCCCCAGTTCTCCCAACGTGATACAGGAGTTACTCATGTCTTAGTAACAGGAGGGGCTGGATATATTGGTTCACATGCTGCATTACGTCTTTTAAAGGATTCACACCGTGTAACTATAGTGGTATTTCTCTTTCACAACTTGTTGAGGTATCTTTGGCTTATTGATTTAATTCACCATTGAGTTAGAAGGGGTTCTCTATTACAGGACAACCTCTCTCGGGGAAACATAGGCGCTGTCAGGGTATTAGAAACACTATTTCCTCAACCTGGGAGGCTTCAATTTATTTATGCTGACTTGGGTGATGCTAAAGCTGTATCCTATGCATTTGTTTACTCCTATGACGAATATCTTTTCCTATTTATTTCTTTGTAGACCGTTGAATATGCAATGATCATCTTGACATTCTTAACTACAAGTTTTAGGTAAATAAAATATTCTCAGAAAATGCATTTGATGCTGTCATTCATTTTGCTGCCGTTGCATATGTTGGAGAAAGCACCCTTGATCCTCTGAAGTAAGTGTCGTATATCTTCATTCAATTGATACATATACCTATTGATATATGTATTTATATTTGAATTTTCATTTGTGTTTTGCATATATCCATGTTCAGTAAAGAGGCCTTAAACTAGAGTTCCCCTGATAGGCTAAACCAACTTCTAGCTTTTTTTAGCTCCATTGGTTTTTATGTTTGTACACCTGGATTCATCTGAAAGTGTAAGCTAAGTTAGTAGTCATTAATGGGTTTCTAGTAGCGGTAGATTGGGTACAAACCTAACCTTGTCGATGCCTCAAAAGCATTTTAGTCACATGAAGCTTTTCTCTCTCTATTCATAAACCATGGACTGGAATGTTTCATCTTCCAGTCACAATTATGTGGTTTAACAGCTAGTAGCAGAAGTATATCTTCGTTGTGCAGCTTGTTTAGATGAAATCGTATGGAGCTGGGAAATTGCTATCTTCTAGATCTTATCTTAGCTGATTTTAGTTGCATGATACAGGTATTATCATAACATTACATCAAATACCTTGGTAGTATTGGAGGCAATGGCAGCACACGGGGTACAGACATTGATATATTCTAGTACATGTGCAACTTATGGCGAGCCTGAAAAGATGCCAATTACAGAAGAAACTCCACAGGTGATCTCTTTTATTTGCTTGTGGAAACGGGAATATGATGCCATAGATTTGGGTTAATGAATTTGGCGAATGCAGTGCAAATAACTCATCATGTGTTGCCTAAATGCAGCTCCCCATTAATCCATACGGAAAAGCCAAGAAGATGTCAGAAGATATTATTCTTGATTTCCATAAAAATTCAGATATGGCTGTCATGATCTTAAGGTACATTGTGTCATACACTACCTTTTTTTTCACATTAAAGTGAATTCTGAAATGGGAAGGGATGTGTATTTGCAAGGTATCGATACCTTAAAGATTTGCTATTCATCGTGCAACCCCCAAGTGTTTTGTTGCAGTATTAACCATTTTGGATTTGCTAGTACATGTTGTCTGAACGATTCTTGCTATGAAGCAAAAGGACTTGGACTTGTTTCTCTTTATGCGTTTGGAAGAGTAATCAGTCAACAAAATTGCTGTGGACTCATTCCCCCTTCTATGAATATCTTCAGATACTTCAATGTGATTGGTTCTGATCCAGAGGGCAGATTAGGAGAAGCTCCCCGACCAGAATTGCGTGAACACGGGCGGATTTCAGGTGCCTGTTTCGATGCAGCTCGGGGGATTACTCCTGGGCTTAAGGTATGTTACTAATATGCACGAGTTTTTGAACCAGATTATTTTCTGAAAATAGAACCCATTGTTCAGTATGCAAAGAACTAGCTTTCCTTGGAGGAAATCGCATCCTTTTCATGCATGGACGATAAAGTCTTGTGTTTTGTGTTAGCGATAATGTGTGGAATGCTCTAAACTCCTTAAATCTGATACTTTTTTTTGGGTTTGCTTTTGCAGGTTAGGGGAACCGATTACAAAACTGCAGATGGGACTTGCATAAGGGACTACATTGATGTTACTGATCTGGTCGATGCTCATGTGAGAGCGCTTGAGAAGGCAAAGCCTAGGAAAGTAGGAATTTACAATGTCGGAACAGGAAAAGGTAATTTGTCCCGTCTTCACAACGGTGCACTCTGTTTGGTTACAATTTTGGAATTAGTTTAACAAGAAACTTGTTTCAAAAACTGTTTTTGGAAACAGAAGTACGTCATTTAAGTTTTTGCGAAAGTGAGTTTTGGGAATTGAAACGATTTGGTTAAACATTTTAACAACAAATGAGTTCATTTGCGTTAAATTCTGAAAGATGTTATGCAAAAATTCTAAATACACCGCATTACCGCATGGAGTAACTCCTTCGTGAGTGGCCTTACATTTTTTCCAAATTAGTTTAGTTTTTCTATATGAACCATTTCCTCACGATTCCACTCTGTCAAGGGACTATACACTTGGTGAAATGTAACAAATTAGTGTCATTTTCGCCACTCTGTTCTGTAAAGGATCTGATGGCAACAAAAACGTGGAATTTTTCTCATTCTTGCTTTTTGGGTCTCTGTTATCAGGTAGATCTGTCAATGAGTTTGTAGAGGCGTGTAAGAAGGCAACCGGAGTCGACATCAAGGTTGACTTCCTCCCCCGCCGGCCCGGTGACTATGCCGAAGTGTTCAGTGACCCCACAAAGATCAGGGATGAGCTCAACTGGACTGCACGATACACCAATCTGCAAGAGAGTTTGGAGATCGCGTGGCGTTGGCAGAAGTCCCATCGTGACGGATATGGATCCCCTTCTTAATACATTTTGCAGTGGAAACTAATTCAAAATGCAGAAGAGAACAGGTTTAATCCCAAAAGCTCTCTTACTCTGTCAGATTAAGGTTAATGGTTTGGTATAATTATTTTTCGTTTCTATGCGTGGGGTGTTCTAGGAAGCAACCCCTTCGTTACATGTAATTTTTCACAGTTCAAAGTTCGATAAACAATAATACAAGTGGTGAGGTATAGCTTTTTTACAGTTAAAAAAAAAAGGTATAGCTTTTTTACTCACTCACTCACTCACTCTCTCTCTCTCTCTCTCACACACACACACACACACACACACAGCGTGTGTGCGCGCCCGCACACAAATTATGTAGATTATCAGGATAGGGGTTATTTGTTCAAGGGCTTAAGGAAGCAGCCCATTCATCTCATGTAGTAGTTTTCAGCGCAGTTAATATTACATGAATAGTAATACCAGTAAGAAATACATTCTTTACTGCTGAAATATATCGACTTTCAGTGAATTGTTCCTTACTCAAAAAGAGACTAGTTCGTGACGCCTGGATACAAAAAGCAAAATAAGAAAGATTTCTAGTGCATAATCAACACACTGATATTTATCTCAAAACAACTCTCCAAAAACAAGACCCCATGTAATTACGTAACCCATTTATGGAACCCCGTGAAGCCATTCAATTTGCGAAATGGCTAAAGTGCGACAAGCTATCAGTAGCATTAATCCTGCAGTTTTGGCTCCGGACAGGTTGTGATTGAGGCTGTTAGAATGTACTCGTACTTTAGTAACCTGAAGTACAGAGTTGTGAGTTGAACCAATAACTGGGTAGCTCACCATCTACAAATGCTAGTTTTGGTTCTAGTTTTTACGGATGGACGGGAGTGGCTCCAGTCTATTATGGCCTTTCCTACAGTCGATATTCCTGCTTCAAAAAATACTGTTTATCTGGTATAAAAGCGCCCAACAATATACTCCATGTGGGTAATCTTTGTCCAAGTTCAGATATAAGGGCAAATCGCATATTTTGCATTGCAGCAGTTATATGGATCATTCAACACAAATAGTTAACAAGACGATTACCAGTACTACAATAACAAGCTTCCACTAATGTTTTGTGTTCACACAAAACATCTCCTTCACAACAAGTCCAAAACATCATAATGGAATCAGATTTTAACTCTTCAAAATCTGAAAATTTGCTCAATGAAATCAGACGACACAGTATAAAAGACTTTCCCAATTTCATACTCCGTAAAACTTTTTGCAGTATATGTAGGAAGTTCCATCCATTTAATGAACACATGATGAAGCTGCACCGTATCTAAAACCAAACGACTACTGTTGATATTGGAGTTGAAACACATGTACTCATTCTAATTTCCAATGAATGTGGATGATGCAGTGTGCATCTACAAACAACCAAATGAGGGTAGATAAGCTACACAGTTTCTCCGAAAGCATAAAGGCAACAACATAACTAGAATCATAGAGATATCCCAGAAGTATGAAGGATGGATACGTCATAACGATATGGAATACTGATACATGACCTAGAGTATCCAATAAGTATCCTATATTTCAAACTTTGCAAAACTAATTTTATATCATGACACTTTTGGGTTGGAGGAGTATCGGTATTCGATAGGGATACAACTGCCATCAAGAAGTATCCAAGCTTCATACGTCTAAACCAATATAAGCCTTTCATCATGGTTTGACACAAAGTGCCATCAGCCTAAAAGTAATCGGGGTAAGGTTGTCTACCTGCAACTTCTCAAATCTCTACGACCCTAATGTTAGTGGGAGCCTTTTGCAATGGCATGACGCTAAATTGAAAGGTTGAAAAATAATTGCTGACAACACAGCTTGATCTAATACCATCTCTTCCAAACCACCAAATATCCACTCAACCATCATACTCACCTCGATTTGTCGTGACAGTAAGAAGAAGCCTCTCATATATACGTCATTTCTTTTGATTTCTTTGGTTAGATCTGAATACATTATGAACCAAAGCAACATGTGTCCCAAGTATGTTGCATTGTTCCAAGTACAAGTATCCATTTGATTGTGTCATAGTCATAAACCAAAAGAATATATGGTGCGGCCATGCCTCTTCTTAACCTAAGCGGCTAAGCCCTCTTTCACTATCATGGACCAAGCTGCAGGTACGACAGGAGAAGAAAGACTACTACTTTGTCTAGTACACTTACCTACCCTGCCTAGTGGAGGAAAACCCTTTGTCTATATTCGCCTTAAGCTTCTTCAACAGTCGTCCATTCTTTTCCGAAAACAATTATCATGTCACTTATTAATTACTAGGACAACAATCAGTTTACTGTGATCAGATAATTCGTTGAAATATAGAAACCAATTAAGGTGGCACTTGTACATAAAAGGGTAGGTTATTATTTTAGATCTATTGTACTTTATGTTGCAATTGTACATGAAAACCCCTGGCCACCCTGTCTCTACCTGTACTTTTTTCCCTTCCAGTTCATGGCCAGAGCACATATACAGAGAGTAATAAAGTGATATAATTTGAATACCTCCATTTGATCAAAACAAATAACAAAGCCAGCATAAAATTCTTCTAAACTGAGTAAACATGACTATAAATTCCAAGACACAAAAATTCAGTCTGTGAACAACAAAAGGCTAAGGTGTATTCAATAAGATATCAGCTTGGTTATCGCAGTAGGGCAGGTGTGATTTAGGCCTTTTCTTGGAATCTGAGCATGAAATTGCTTGACTTCTTCCATGTTTTTATCAACACATTCCTCGAAAAGCTGTTTTGCTCTACCCGGGGCTCCACATTTCGTGTACATATCAATAAGGGCATTTACTACAAAAGTATTGACCGTGAGCCCTGTCTCGCTCATATAAGCACTTACCCTCTCACCCAAATCCAGTCCCTCAACTTTGCACAGGCCGATATCGCACTCACCATGGTAACCAAATTGGGTTTAATACCAGCCTCAACCATCTCAAAAAACAAAAAAACAGCCTCTTCAGGCCTGTCCCTCCGAGCACAACGACAAATCAAGCAAGTCCACGACCCGACATCTCTCTCAGACATTTCGTCAAACACCTTCTTCACAAACCGAATCTCCCCACAATTGGCATGCCATAGGCCCATAGCATCTTCGGTTCATTCTAAATGAAAGGTGTATTCATCAAATTTCAACTTACCTCGGTACGCATCCCACAATTCAGAAAGTTTGTCCTTGTACTTAGTCACATATCTCCCCAAGAAATCAGGGCACCGGATCCCCTGTCCCAGTTTGCCTGTCCCACTCCCCTGTCCCAGTCCTCTCCTTGCGCCACGTATCCACTCCTTCCTCCCCTCTGACAGCATTACTTAATACCAAACTCCAACTACTCCCTTTCACAATTTAAGCGTAATTATTAAACATTTTTTTTATAAATTTTTTTTTTTAAAAAATTAAGTGTTCCAAATTTCAATATGTTTGATCCGGTGGAAAGATTTTAGTTTTTTGATCATTTTATCTTAAATGGTCATAATTAAATTTTGACTTTAGGGCTCTCGTTGATTAGCCCTAACAAATATTTAATTCTACAATTTTTTTAGGGCTAATCAACGAGAGCTTCAGAAACAAAAAAAAAGTCCTTATTTTTTAAAAAGGCAATTTCAAACTCAAAAATTATGGGTTTATTGAAATCTAAAAATATAAATATAGATCTTATTTGGAAGATCTTGATGAGATCTTTTATACGATGCAAAAAAAATAAAAAAAATTATTTTTCATTTACTTTATTTTAGAGTTTGAAAATGTGAGATAAACTGCTTATTTTTTAAGAAGGTTTCTGGAACGGGGCAACTGGGTATGAAAGTGATGCTGAGAGGGGAGGAAGGAGTGGATACGTGGCGCAATGAGAGGACTAGAACAGGGGAGTGAGACAAGCAAACTCAGATAGGGGATCCGGTGCCAAGAGAAATCAGTCTCGGTCATTGGCAAAAATGTAAGAACCTTAACGTTTTCATGAATCTTGCTCCGTGACACTAAAACTTGCAAAACTGAACACCCAGGGATGGTCCTTTTCTCCAAGCTATACAATAGAACATTGGGCCCAGGGATGGAGCCGGGGAGGAGCCAATAGAGGCGGTCGTCCCTGCAAAAAGAAAAAGAAACACTACTATTATATGTAAAAAAAAAAATTCATATGAAAGTATATAACCTCGCCCCTGAATGATGAAATTCCTAGCTCTGTCCCTGATTGGGCCTCTTTGACAACTGTAATGGCCTCCAATGAAATTTATCGTAAAGAAGTCCACTGCAGCCCTTATCTTCTTCGATAAGCACATCGAAATGGGTTGCTTCTTGAACATGGATAAGACCTCCTCATCAGAAAAATCCAAGCTTCCATAAAACTTGAGCTTCCCCTCCCAAGCCAATTCATTTTGTCCTCCCATTGCATGAACAGCTCATTCGAATGTCGAGGATAACCAATCGATAGCCATTCCTATTAGAGTTGATACTATGTTCCTGAACCGCTGAGGTTGCATAAATCCTAATATCCAGTTACACGTGAATCCAGTAACCATATACGAAACTCAAGAATTGGGAACCCCCATAATTCTCAATGTTTTGACATTGGGAGCCAAACACTTGGCTACCAGGTAGCGTATGATGCACGGGCGGCCTTTGAGAGCATTAACCACACCCTGTGCGCCACCCAACAATGTTCTCAGCAAACCAAATAAAGGGATGAGGTGATTCTTCAAGCTTCGGTGAGTATAAATGGGCCCTTTGTGACCATATTCACTACATCGGCTTCAGATATGCCAGCTGAATGGAGGAAATCCAGTTTAGGGTTTTTGAAGCATTGCACAAGAGAAGTGTGGGACTTTTAGAAACTATGGTTCTGATTTGGGTTTGAGAAAACCCCACGTGAGTCTAATAACTGAATTGGGTTTCTCCAAAGATTTAGAGGGTATCACATAATTGATGAGAAAACCCACAAGAGTTTGTTAGGTTTTGAACTGTACGTGAAAGATGGATGGATTCTGCTTTGTGGAGGAGGCTTTGATGCTACTGCTGTTATTACCACTATCTCAGTACTAGAAGAACAAAGCAAAGCGAATTAATTCAAAAGGTCGGACTGAGTAACTTACAGATTTCAATAGTTTTGGGTTGCTTCTCTATACGTTTTAAGCTTTACTCTGATTCGCAGCTCCAAGAAAATAGTAAAAGAGGACGTTAGGTTTGAACAAAGCGCGCGTCATTCATCAGTCTGCATCTCAACAAAAAAAAATGTAGCCGAGCAAAACCCTTCTTACTACTATAATTAGTGGCTTTTTGTTGTCTTTATTTAATTTTTTTTCTATTTATTAGTTTTACGTCAAATTTTTATAAATTATTGATTCGTCTCAGTGAGAGAAATTGAAAAGGTAAAAAAAATTTATGACATTTATCCAATTTTTTTTAAAAAAATGTCAAAAATTTAGCCCATTTAATCCCAAAAAAAATTTGGGCTAAACTATGATATCACTAAAAAAATTGAATAAAAGTCTAAATTTTTGTTTTTCCGATTTCTCTCGTCAAATCAATAGACAAGAGTTTGATGCAAAACTAACAAATGTGAAAATTTTTGAATAAAGACAAATGGTTGTTTCTTGGGCAAATTTCACTCAGACCCCCTGAGGTATTTGACAATAACAGAAGATACCCGTCAATTTTGAAAAATTACAGAGACCTCCTCTATTTCACAGTTTTGGTTTCATTCCGTTAGTTCCGCTAGTTAGATGGACGAAAAATATACGAAAAATGAAATCTTCAATTTTATTTAGTTCTACAGCTATCATATGGCTCTCATTGAAAGTTCTAGAGCCAAAAATTAATTATGATCATTTAGGATAAAATGATAAGAAAAGTAAGATTTTCGCACCGATTCAAACGAATTGAAAATTTGAGTACTTAAGTATCTGCTATTTGGTTCTACGACTCTCCTAGGACTCTTATTGAAAGCCTTAGAGTCAAAAATTAATTATGATCGTTTAGGATAAAATGATTAAAAAATAAAATCTTCGCACCGATTCAAACGGATTAAAAATTGGAGCATTAAAGGCTTTGTTTGGTTTTCATCTTTGGGTATTTTAGTTTTGGTAGTGAGTAAAGAGAGAAATATGGTAATGATCGGAGAAAAGGGTAATAAGTAGGTAGAGATAGATAGAGAAATGAAAGTAATAATTGAAGAAAAGGATAATAAGTAGGGAGAAATAAAAGTAATAATTTTAGAAACAAGGTAATGATTAGAAAATAAAATAAAATAAAGTTAAAATGGAAAACAAACAAAACCTAAATTTTTGCTCTTTGTAGGCGCGGTCAAAATTGATAGGTTGCAATTTGGGGACAACTATTTGACCCTCCAACCGCAAGTGAACACGTAGCAGCCGGAGGAACCTTTGACCAACAAATGAGATAATGACACGTGAAGCGGTGGATCATAAGGATATGTCTGCGAAAGTCATCCGCGGAATCGGGGAATCCATCGCGGAATTCACCCCCGCGGACCGCGCAGAGCGGTTCAAGTTGGGGCCCCGCGGGTCCCCCAGACGTCGTAATTATCGTCAAACTCCTATCAAAGAGTTCCCGAGGGTCCCTACCCGAGGCCTAGAGGCAAGGTCCGGGGAGGACCCCACGGGGAGACAACGATCGCCGCAGGTCGCGACCTCGCTCCAACGGGAATTGGGGAATCTCTTATGGTTTGGTGGCTTGGGGTTGGAGGTTTTGCCGCGGAAAATCGTGCCTTCCCGCGGACGAACGTCCGCGGAAAGGCAGGTTTCCTCGCAGCCAGGAGGTACAGGAGGGACACATGTCAGGTATTGATAGGAGCGCCATCCCGGGCTTGTCCCATGCCCAGGTGCCCTATAAATACGCCTGACATTCCCAATGATTAGAGGACCTTTTTCAAGGAAAAAAGTGAGTGAGCACTCAATTTTAGGAATAAGAACATTCTTTCTCAGAGAAAAGGTGGTGACCTTACTCATCCGAGCTCGAAAAAGTTCGAACATTGCGTGGGAAATCCTGAAATACACGTTGCCTCTGTCTCTCTAGTACCTCTTGCTCCTTCCCCTTCACCCCACAAGGCTCTCTCTCTCTCTCTCTCTCTCTCTCGCTCCCATTTTGACTAATCATTGACCAATCGCACCTCTCCAGCTCACAGATAATCACACGTAAGCAGTCTCACGAACTCCCCTCCTCCATACTCTTCATTTGGTTTTAGGGCTTTCAATGAAGAGCAAATATGTCACGCCCTCGATTTTTAATATAAATAAATAAACCTTTTCTACAAAAGATCCTCGCATAAGGTAAATAATATCCAAAAGAGTTCCCAAATTTAAAAGTTATACAACAGTGGTGCACCGGCCTCAAAATGAGATTAAGTACAAATACGAACAAGTTAATTGGTTACAAACGGTTTAGTCAAAGAGATTCTAGAATAATTAGTTACAAACTTATCTTATCAAAAGATAATCATTACAAGATGACTAAGTAACTAAATGCAGTTAGCTTCCAAAATGTCCTCGCATCTTAACACACAAGCATGCAAGCTATGATCCTGCATTCGAACCTGAAAAAGAAAGATTGTATTGAGCTAAACTAGCCCAATAGGAAAGTCTCCACAAAATGTAAATGAGATGATAAACATGAATATTGTGAATCAAGCTAAATGGCACATTCAAGAACAACACAATCTAACACTATTTACTAGTATGAAAGCACTCTCAAACACGTACATTTACACACTTCATCCACCAAATTTTCACCCCATGCGATTTCATATTTCTATCCCTTGCGTTACGATAAACTCCACCATTTGCGATTCCGTATTTCCACCTCTTGCGTTACGGCAAACTCCACACATTCCAATGTACACAAGCATGCCACAGATACCTCATGGGTCTTAACAATCAAGACAATAATATAATTTTCATAAGGATATGCAATCCTCAAGCCATAAAGTGTTCTACCCGAACCATGTATAGCAATCAATCACGAATATCACATGTAATCACCATATAACATGTCGAGAACGAGAGAAATCCCCACCAAAGTGGATTTTGAGTAAAACCCTAAAAGAATCAAGTGGGTTAAGCCCAAATCTTCCAAAATGAGCTCTTTTCAAGCTTGGCTACAAGATCTAGAGAAAATATAACCCAAAAATAAGATAAGTAAGCAAGGATCAACAAGTTAGTGAGAGGAGAGAGAGAAAAATATGATTGAGAGCCAAAAAGTTAGAGTAAGAACACAAAACTTACCTCTTATCCACAAAATGTGAGATTCAAGTGAATTTGAGGAAGAAGACATTTGGATCTTGAAGATTTGAGGTAAAAATCAAAGGATTTGAGTGAGATTGGAGTGGGGTAGGTGAGAATGGGTGGTTTCTAGGGTTATTTCGTGAGTTTGGGTGTGAAAAATGGCAAAGGGATATTCATAGTGAGCTGAAATGTGTGATGAGATTTCTGAAATTTCACAGTGGGTATCAGTACTGAGCGATTCCCAGTACTGGTACTGGAACCCTCAAAATGCCAAATTGGCCACGCTCTGGACACTGTGTACCAGTACTGGCAAAATGTAGTATCGGTACTGGCCAGATAGAAAATTGAAATTTTACTTACAAACGTTGAATCGAACCTTACTTGCTACCAACACTTCCAAACACATTAAAACTCAAAATATGATCTTCCACATATTTAAACATTTGAACAAAAATAAAATAATTCACGAGTCTCCACAAAATACTTCAGTGCTCCAATTTTCAATCCATTTGAATCAATACGAAGATCTTATTTTTTTAATTATTTTTTGTTCTAAGATTTTCAATGAGAGCCCTAAGATAGCTGTAGAACTAAACGAAGAGGAGATACTTAAGTGCTCAAATTTTTAATCCGTTTGAATCGGTGCGAAAATCTTATTTTTTTGATTATTTTATCCTAAATGGTCATAATTAATTTTTTACTTTAGGGCATTCAATGAGAGCCCTAAGAGAACCGTAGAACTAAATGAAGAGCAGATACTTAAGTGCTCTAATTTTTAATTCGTTTGAATCGGTGCGAAAATTTTTATTTTTTTGATTATTTTATCCTAAATGACCATAGTTAATTTTTCGCCCTAGGACTTTCAATAAAAGCTCTGAGAGAGCCATAGAACCAAATGAAGAGAAGATACTTAAATGCTCCAATTTTCAATCCGTTTGAATTGATGTGAAAATCTTATTTTTCTGATCATTTTATCTTAAATGGTCATAATTAATTTTTTGTTATAGGGTTTTCACTAAAAGTCCTAAGGGAGTCGTAGAACGAAATGAAGAGTAGATACTTAAATGCTTCAATTTTCAATCTATTTGAATCGGTACGAAGATTTTATTTTTTTGATCATTTTATTCTAAAAAATCATAATTAATTTAAGCTAAAGAATCATAAGAGAGCCATAAAGCTAAATGAAATTTAAGATTTCATTTTCCGTCCGTCTACCTAGCGGAATTAACGGAGTGAAACCCAATCTTTGAAATATGGGAGGTCTCTGTCATTTTTCAAAACTAAGGGGTGCTTTCTATCATTGTTAGATATCTCAGGGGGTTTGAGTGAAATTTGCCCTTGTTTCTTTGGATCTCATTTTATATGGAGCGCGGCTATTCGCAACCCTTTATTTTCTCCCACAGCCTGTTAAAAAATTTCAATTATACTCGACAATTAGTTATCAAAATTGAGATACATTTTCAGCATTCAGTTACCGAAATATGATATTTTTTTCAACAACTATTTACCGAAAATGCATGTTTGCAGTTGTTTACCGAAAGTTGAATATATTTTCGACATGTAGTTATCGAAATATAATCTTCTTTTCAACAACTATTTACCGAAATGTTATTTATAATTTTCAACAACCACTTACCGAAATATGTTGGGCTATGCGAGAAAATGAAGGGTTGCGAATAGCCGCGGCCCATTTTAAACAAGGTTCTAATACTAACCAGTATCGTTTTTCTCATTAGTATTTCACATATTGGTACCATTATAAGCTAGAACACCTATTTTCAAAGTTAGCGTTATAAAAAAAATATTCATATGTATGCTTGAAAAAATTAAAATCTTAAATTAACATAAAAGCATATGCTAAGTTTGAATATACTATTATGAGCTATATTTTGGACCAATATTACTAATTTTAAAAATGTGTTAGTTTTGGATTTACCATTGGAGACACTCTTACGAGATTGAATAATGATAGTCGGTATTCTCTAGTACAGCTAGTATCAAATGGTTTTTTTTTTTTGACAAGGCAAATACTATTCTGGTACTAATTTATAGGGAAGGGGATGGGTTGGTGGGATTTAAACGTTGATGCAAAGTACAAGGCGCCCACCACTTGGTTGCACACTCCATTTGCTATCAAACTATGGTATTTTAATCGTAACTAAACGTGAAGGTTTTGTGTTATTCATATTTTAATCGTAACTTTTACCGGCATTTTATAATTAATGCCGTTTAAAGATAATATTTTCCGGCATTACTATTAATGCCGGGAATAACTAATATTAGTGGCATTTTAACACATGCCGGTAGGAAAAATGCCGTTAATGCCACATTTTCTTGTAGTGTGAGGCTTAGAGCATCTCCAACAATCTAAACAAATCTGTTTTTCACTAAAATGGCTAGCCCAAACACAAAAACCCTTAAGAGCATCTCCAACCCCACTATTTACTTTATTACCTGGCTTAAAGTACAAAGAAAAAAAAAGAAAAGACAATCCCTACTTTATCTATTCACTTTTTAATCTAGCTATGTGCTCTTAACCCAACTCTCTATCGATCATTGCTCTCCAATGAAACTAAATTAACTAATTTGCAAATGTGGCATCTATACAAGATGAAGTGGCATTTTTCAATCGGTCATATTTTTTTCTGACGACTTTTTTTTTATCAAAAAAGAAAATTTTTTTTCTTCAATTTATTTAATGTATTAATTACCATGTTTTCTCAATACAATTTTAAAAAAAACTAGAATATAAATCATAAAACAATTGTTTACGAACAAACATACAAATAACTAAGATTGTCCGTGAAGTTTCCACAAGTGCACCACTTGGTCTACTTGGAGTACTTTTCTCTATCTCTAATGCGACGATAAGCTTCGAAGAATTCATAAAGCTCAGTTGTATGCTTGTGTGACACTAATGGCTCGAGGGGACTTTTTCGGTTGTTTTGTAATCGAATATTTTTCCATGGAGCTCTCTCTCATCTTCAATGATCATGTTGTGTAATATTACAGATGCCTTCATAATGTCTTTGAGTGTTTCACGTTTCCAAAAACGTGCCAGTCCACGCACAATAGCAAAGCGTGCATGGAGTACTCCAAAAGCACGCTCCACATCCTTCCTTGTCTACCCTTGAGCTTTGTGGCAAAATTAATTTTTTAGGCTTATTTTCTTTTTCAGTCCTTATAAAATACCACAAGTTTCAAAATTGTCCTTGTAAATTTTCTTGTGTCAATTTCATCCTTGTAATATATTTACAGTTTCAATGTTGTCCTTTCCGTTAAGTGGCTAACGAAATATGCCTAGGTGGACTAACAAAGCTTATGTCACGATGACCAGACTTTTGAAATAGCAAAAGCCGTGAGTATGCACTAGGGGATGGGTAAAAGAATTTTTATGGGACGACTAAAAGAGTTTTTATGTGGAGATGACTAGGCTTTCCTAGAGGTTTAATTTTATGGGATGACTGAAAGAGTTTTTTGATTTTTTTTCACCATTCAAAAGATCTCATCAAGATCTATCAAATAAGATCTATATTGTACAAAAATTATATCAATAAATACCTTATTTTTAAGTTTTAAAATTGCACGTAGTTTCGTAGGGGACCAATTTTATGAGACGGAAGGAGTATTTTTTTTTACATATAATTTGATTTTTCTTTCATACTTTTTCATACGACACTAAATTATTCATGATTAACCAAAGTAAAAAAAACTTCACTTATGAATCCTTACGATTATCGGATTGAGCTGATTTTTTACAGGGCTCCATAAAAAATATTTTAAAAATAATGGACAGTTCGAATCATCGTTGTAGGATTCGAGATGGGCCCCACAAAACCCATATGTACATGATATGTACATTCTTATATGTAAATTTGGGATAATGTAGATAATATAACTCAATAAAACAAAATAAATTAGGTACAATTCATTTTCAATCATATTAAAAATGTTTATTTTATATAGAATTTTGTATACAAAAAATTTCTTTATATTTTTATCACCGCTAAACTAAAATCCCGGAGCCGCCCCTAATCCATATGATGAATGTTACTAACAATGAGAAGCAGTAGCATATAAGATCAGTATCATAATTCGCCAACGTGGTGTAATTTGTTGCTAATTTGCTTTATCAAAATCATTATCTTTACTTTATTGTTAACATCCATTCCATTCTCATTGGGATAATTGCTTCTACCTTCCAAATTAAAACCAATTAAGACCAAAAATATCTTTAATCAATCACAAACTCATACACAGGTCATCACCACGCACGCTTCTGTTAATCCACCTTGGTTTTTCCGTTAGCTAGTTAACAGAAAGGACAACATTGAAACCGCCAAGATATTCCAAGAATGAAATCGAAACGAAAAATTTCTTAGGGATGATTTTGAAACTTGTAGAATTTTATAAGGACTAAAAAAGCAGATAAACCATTTGTTTATTGCCTCGTGGAGATGGAAATGTTTTCACGAATGTTGTTGCCCACTTAATTTGGGTAAGTACCAGCGGCAAGATAATACCCCATTGTAATCGTGGCCATTGATTATTGAATACTAGTTGCCACGCCCTTCAGCAAGTAGGGGGGAGCGGTCGAGAACATTGAGAGTGGACAAACTTTTATAAATAACGGGTATAGGGGGTCGTGGTGTTTTTTTCCCTCCGGTTCGTTTTTAATTTTTCGGTCATTTTCCGAGCACACTTTGATGATTGGCTTCTGCGAGAACATTAATCTTGCCAAAAATCATGTTTATCAAACTTTAGTAGATACATGATCGGCATACTTGAAATTGAAGAAAACAAAAACTGGATTCCGATTCATAGATCATAGGAAGCTACCTTGCCATCCAGTTGAGCAGTTTTTCCACTTTCAATGCATGCAATCAAATCAATGCTAGCCATTGAGCGAATAATGAAATACTTATCTGGTACAAAAAATTATGGCTTGTTTTACAAAAAGTATCCTGCAGTACTTGAAGCTTATAGTGATGTCGATTGGAATACTTTGTCAGGTGATTCATTCACTACCACAGGAAATATTTTTAATTTGGGTGGTGGTGCTATATGCTGGAAATCGAAAAAGCAATCTATTATTGCTAATTCTACTATGGAGGCTAAGCTAATAGCATTAGCATCAGCGAGTGAGGAGGCTAATTTGTTGAGAGATTTATTAAATGAAATCCTGTTTTGGGAAAAATCAATTCCTCCCGTATTAATTCATTGTGATAGCACTACTCTGATTAGTAGAGTAAAAACCATTATTAATTACAACGATAAATCCAGACCTATTAGAAGAAAACACAGTACTGTGAGATCTTATTTGAGTAATGGCATCATAAATGTGACCTATGTGAGATCGCGTGATAATCTTGCAGATCCATTAACCAATGCCTTAACAAGAGAAAGAGTCTGGAATACTTCGAGGGGGATGGGGCTAAAGCCATTAAATTCATGAGCCACGTATGAGGATACCCAACCCAAGGACCAGAGATCCTGTTACTAGGTTCAATGGGAAGAACGAATCATATGGTGATCGTTTGGAAATGCACTGAAAATTTTGATTAAGTCCATCCCTATGATGTGAGTGCATTTATCTTGTAATGTTGTGGAGGTTAAGTTTTTTAAGAAACTCTTAATGAAATTATGTAGCTCTTATGAGTGGGGTGTTAGAATTACAGGAGCACCCTTGACAAATTTCACCTATGTGAGCGTGGAGGTGGGGCCGCTTCCTATGAGAATTAGGCTTTATTCTCAAAGACGCTCATGAAAACTGGGATTAGTACAAGGCCGTAATGTGCTTGCTATTAAAGCTCATGTCAATATCTGGACTATTATGTATGGACGGTATTTTTTATTTCCCTTAAGCAGTCATAGTTCAAGTCGGAGACCACTATTGACTCCGGAGTAGAGATTACTGTTTTCACTAAGTGAAGGTTCAATGCAGAGCACACCTTCATGATGCATAATATCCCTCTTTGTCCAGGAGTCTCATTTAATATTAAAATAGGTGGGGGAATGTTGGAAATTTATTATTTTAATATTAAATTTCTGTACATCTTCTAGTGTTAGACTTTTACAAGTCACGTGTATATCTGCGTGAGAGACTCTTATTTTAGCGGTTATTTGGATATCTATCAAATCTATATGAATCAAGGAGAATCTCTAGTAAATCTAGAAAAATCTATCATATCTAGCGAATCTAGAGCATATCTATCCATATCTAGCAAATCTATCCATATCCAAGTGGATTTAGTCATTAATGGAAAAGATGTAATTTAGATTCATATTTATCCTGTGAGATCTAGTCATTAATGAAAAGATATGATTTAGATTCTTTCTTGCCTATATAAGGCTTGCTTGAGTGAAGCAATCTAAGCTACGAAAGCCAAGAGTAAAGCAAAGCCTTTTCCAAGACACTTAGGGCATGTTCGGTTGGGGTCTCTTGACCCAAACCTTCTTTCTACGAACGGTTCTTAAAACTTTTTCTTATAATTATTACTCTTATTTCTCTTTCTATACTTCTCCTCCCAAATCCAAATCCAAAATTTCAAATCCAAAATCCCCAACCGAACAAGCCCTTAGCTTCTTCCATACTCAATTCTTCCTTCTATCTTTGTTCTTTTAAAACCAGTGAGTTTTAATATGAACGTGAAAATCTTGGGCAAAGTGTAAGTGTGTTTTTATTTGTGGAGCTTTGGGTTCTCCTATTTGTGCAAAGTAGGTCCGAATCATACGATAAATTATTGGGCTGTTATATCCTAGAGGGGACAAGTCAAAGATTTTTTAATGCACTGGTTTATTACCGTGGAGGGCTTGAATCTCCTAAAAGAGAGCGAGATTTTCGTGACTCAGCTTGTTAATTTGTCCATTATAATTTTATTCTTTGGTGTAAATTGTTGTAAGTTCGCCAACAGCAAGTCGTCATACTTTTGGGAATAGATAGAGAATCAAGTTTTGTGGGATTTGTAGCCTATTGTTAGTTAGTCATACTTAATTTCTTTACATTGAAAAGTTTTTTTATTGAAGGGATTGCGCTGTCCATTGAGAAAATTGCTGTAATACGCATCCCCTTGGGAATCCATCTACTAATTCATCATGATCAAATAGTAGAATTGTTATCATTCCATACAATGGGAAAAGAACAGGCCCCAACATAAGCAATAAAAACAACCTAATTTCAACACAACCCCATGAAAAAGTTCTGAAGCAACTGTTTCTCCACAAAAAGTGTTAAAACCAAATTGGCTTGGAATGCGAG
>BPLS01000518.1:2730149-2752054 GCA_019656275.1 Rhododendron kiyosumense
ATATCATTTTTGTTTCTTCCTCTCCTTCTCTTCTCTTTCTCACTCTCTCACAAAACCCTAGCCGCCACTAATATCTTTCTTCTCCCTTCCCCTTCCCCTCCCCCTCCGCCTAGGTTTCACGCCCTTGTACGGCGGTGGGAGGGGAAGAAGACCCCCTCACATTTAAAAGCATCCATACAGACCCCCTCAACTACTAAAACGGAAAAAATGCTAACTCCGTTAACAGAATGGAGGAAATGACTAAGATACCCTTTTTTACAAGGCAAAAGTACATAAACACCCTCTTAACTATCACTTTGTTTCACGGAGACCCTCTAACATTTATATTATACCCTTATTCTATCAGTCTTTGTTCTAATCGTTTTTTTTTTGTTTTATACAATTTCTTTTTTCCTTACATCAATCATTTTAAATAGAACATTCTGTATATAACCATAAAAAATAGCGCAAAAATTGTGGCGTGACAACAGCAGGTGCCGCGATGGTTCTTTTGCTAATAAGAAATGAGAAGGAAAGAAGACAAGGAAAAGGAGAGAGGTGTGGGAGAAGAGGAGTCAAGGAGAATGGTGGTGGCAGTCGATGGCAACTACTGCATTACTTTTCCCATCTCTATTTTTTTGACTTTTCTTTAGAGAGAGAGAGAGAGAGAGAGAGAGAGAGAGAGAGAGAGAGAGAGAGAGAGTGTGTGTGTGTATTGGAGAAGACAGAAAAAAATGTCACTGGAACCAGCGGTTAGTCGGTTAGGATATAGAGAGAGAGAATAACTTAGATAGAAATGGAGAGATTACCTGTGATTGAGAGGGGGGAGGAGAATACAATCATTTTAAGTTTTAATCCAACCATTGATTTTAATGGTTGAGATAGCGTTTTTTTTTTTAAAAAATTGTGTGGGTGGAACCGGTCCCTATATATGAACCAAAGTTTTAGATCTATTTGCTGATTATGGGTTTTGATTGGAGGCTGTTTGTAGAGGGAAATAAGAGAAGGGTTAGAAGGGGGGTATGTATGTAATGCGACAATTGTATTTTTGTCCGATTTATGGATGAGGGGGTTCATCACAAAAGGTTTCGAGACAGAAGGGTGTCACTTGGGTATCGGAGATTAGTTGAGGGGGTTTATATGAGCACTTTTAAATGTGAGAGGGTCTTCGTGAGAAAAAGTGATAGTTGAGAGGGTGTTTATTTACTTTTGCCTTCTTTTTGTTTTGTTTTTCTTTCGTCTCTTTAGGTCAACGATTTGTCGTTTGATTTGTGAGAGTTTTGTCTCTCGTTTTTTCGAAAGTTTAGTTTTGTCTTTGGATGAATACTTGTCTATATATCAAATTCTTTTAGAGACAATGTTTGCTTCACAATGATATCTGTGCCAACAATCCCTGTACTCTACATGATATTTTTGGTAAGGCAACTCATGGAGGCTTGTTAGATCTGTAATTTTTGAAAGTTTATTGGTGCGTTTATATTTGGTTGACGTTCATCTGATTGTCTGGATATTTGTTTTCTTTTACTGATTCTAGGTATGAAGATACAATAGATCGTGAGTGTCGCTTTTTGTGACTCAACATCTGAGTTAGGGTGAAAGACCTCAACTGCCTTGTGTTTTTCTTGTTTACAATAGTTAGATGATTAATTTGACTGTCTAAGATTTCAACTCCAATTTCTAAGAAGATATGGTGGTGGAATGATGAGATTCAAATTATGGCAAAATGACAGGAATGAGAAAATTTTTCAAGATTATAAGCAAGCTAGCAAGAAAGCTAAGAAAGCCGTTAGGGATACTAAGTTGAAAGCCTATGAGAATTTTTACTCTAGACTTGATAGTAAAGATGGAGAAAAGATTATTTATAAACTTGTCAAACTGCGAGAAAGGAAAGTTAGAGACATTTCTCAAGTTAAGCGTATAAAAAGTATTGATTCGGTGGTGTTGGTGAAAGATGAAGCAATCAGGGATAGATGGAAGTCGTATTTCGAGAAGTTGTTAAACAAGAAACATGAAGGAGGCTTTAGTGGGGAGGAAGTGTATGTACCTGGAGAGAACATAGAATATGAGTTTTATTGGAGAATACAAAAGTTTGAAATGGTTAAATCTTTGAAAATGATGAAATCGGGTAAGGCCTTAAGATCAAATGGTATCCCTATTGAAGTGTCATGAAGAAGCCTAGGTGACCTCAGGGTGACTTGGTTGACGAAAATATTCAACAAGATTATTATGACTCGAAAGATGCCTGATGAATGGAGAATGAGCACCTTAGTACCTATTTATAAGAATAAATGAATTATTCAAAATTGCAACAACTATAGAGGTATTAAATTGATGAGTCATAAAATGAAGTTGTGGAAAATAGTTATTAAGTATCGTTTGAGAATGGTGACTACGGTGTCAGAGAAACAGTTTGGGTTCATGCCTAAAAGATCAACCGTGAAAGCTATCTACCTATTAAAGAGATTGATAGAAAAACACAAAACAAAGAAGAAGGATCTCCAAATGGTTTTCATAGATTTAGAAAAGGCTTATGATAGAGTGCCGAGAGATATCATATGGTGGGTTTTGGAGAGAAATGGAGTGATCAAATGATATATCGAGGTGATTAGAGACATGTATGAAGGTGATATTACTACCATTAGATCACCGGTAGAGAAAACGAGTGAATTTCCAATCACTGTAGAATTGCATTAAGGATCAGTCTTAAGCCCGTACCTCTTTGCCTTAGTTATGGATGAATTAACTAGACAATTTCTAGAGGATATCCTATGGCGTATGATATTTGCAAATGCTGTTGTTCTCGTAGATGAAACCACTAGAGGTGTTAATACGAAACTAGAAATTGAAGGGAAGCATTAGAGTCAAAGGGTTTTTAAATAAGTAGGAATAAAACATAAGTAGGAATAAAACTGAGTATATGGTGTACAAGTTTAGTGGTACCAACAATGCACATGAAGAAAAAGTGATGATTCAAGACCAGGCGATACTAAAGAGTTATTGCCGATGATGTGATCCACAGGATCAAAGTTGGGTGGCTCAAGTGGAGGAGCACTATTGGTGTACTATGTGACAAAAGGGTACCCACAAAATTGAAAGAAAAATTCTATGGAACTGCCATCAGACTAGCGATACTTTACGGGATAAAATGTTGGCCTATTAGAAACAACAGGTGAGTAAGATGAGTGTAGCGAAAATGAGAATGTTGAGGTGGATGTATGGTAAGACTAGACGAGACATGATTAAGACTAGACGAGACATGATTAGAAATGAAACGGTTCGTGAGATAGTAGGTGTAGCACCTACAGAGGAGAAGTTGAGGAAAAATATGTTAAAATGGTTTGGACATATCTACTGTAGATCAGGAGATGTAATAGTTATAAGAGTGCGGATAGAATAGTTTTGGGTAGCAATTATACGGGGAGAGGTAAACCTAAATTGACATTAAATGTTGTGATGCGCAAAAATATGAGTATAATGGGTGTGTGAACTCAATGGAAGAAAAATGATTTATGTAGCCGACCTCAAGTGATTAGGACACAATGCTCGGTTTGGTTTGGTTTGGTTTTTGTCCAATATTTCAATTGCCTTATGTTTTTCTCGTTTACAATAGTTAGATGATTAATTTGTCTTTGTCCAAGATTTCTGTCATAAACTCTATTTTGTAAGTGCCGTTAGGTTATTACTAGTAATACAATCTTCTAACTTTTTGAATATATATCCCCATTGAATTACCTCAATTTCATTATAAAAATATTAATGAATTCTCTGCATATGTTATGCATATAGTACTATATATTCTGAACAATTAAAAATAGAAATAAAAATTATGAACAATATTGTTATGAACAACTTTTATGCACAATAGTCTAGATTCAAGGCAATTTAAGAATGGATACCAAACAAATTATCTCAAAAAAAATATTGAAAAGTCGAAGGAGATGAAGTTCTAGATGACCTGTGTAGAGCAAGGGCGGTGGCAAGTCCGCAAATCCCACCGCCTACTATCACAATCTCTTGCTCCTCTACACTGTTATCCATCTCTCTCTCTCTCTCTGGAGTTGCCCCATTACCTGCAGGGATATTCTGCACTTATACTAGATAGGAAGAAAGAATACAATAAATTAGTTTGACCGACAAGCCGGGGCTGGTATCAGTGGTTTTTTCTGCCATTCTACTCCCTCCGTTGTTCTCTGTTTATACTTTATTTTATTTTGAATTGTTTTGAGGTATCTATTCTCCTTTAAAAGCTCAAGAATAAAGAAAATGTGCATGTTTTTCCAAGTAAACCCTCATTCAGTCGTTGTACATAATTTTAATAAGAGGATAAGGGGACATTGAGAATCTAATAAAATTTCTTTTTAGTTTATTGCATGTCTCCCAAAAGCTTAAATCTCCCACATAGACCGTTGAATTATCGAACAAACGGCAAGTGTGTGCATCGCACAGCACCGCCCTCGGGTTCAATTATTCAGTGCTCTCGAGCATCATATTTCATTGCTCCAAAAGCAATTAATAATTTTTTGTGCATCATTTTAGACACAATTTCAAATTAAGTCCCTACCGGCTAGTGTACCTTTATCTCTACTAGGACAATACATACCGGCACCATTTCGGATTTATCGCAACATAAAATTTTAGATTTTTTTAATATACAGGTCTACCATCGCAAACCTTAAAATAGAGAAATAAAATAAATTCCTGACATTTTGATACACTAAGATACTTATTCTAATAGTTACAAATTAAAATGAGTAATATAAAACGGATTCCAAATTTTGTTAAATTACCTTAAGTTCATGTTTTTTGGCCCGTACGGAACACCAAAGTATATGTATCATTTTATTGCTAGTACGGTATGTACTGAATTTATCCGATACGGGATTGACAACATTGGAACAAATTAGAAACAAAAGTATTTGTGAACAGTTACACATCCAAGTGCAAATTAAATAATAGAAGGATCTTCGAACATAATTCTGTGAGATTTCTAAGAGGACATTCAACTTAAAATTAATTATATGACTTAGGTGAGCATTGAGCAATATGGAAAGTCTGCCACTCTTCAATATTACGGCTCCGTTTGTTTCAATGCAAAATATTTTTCTATAAAATATTTTATCTATTTTCTGGTGTTTGGGTGTACAAATTATAAGTAAAATATTTTCCTTGTAAAATATTTTTCTTCAATTGGGGGAAAGGACTTACCTTGGAAATTTCCGTAAGTCATTTTCCAATTCTCTGTCCCGACTGCCCATTCCACAAACCAGCCACCTCTATCGCCCAAATGCCCCAATTAGATTACCACCTGAATTGAGTCTCTATTTCTCAAATCTCCCAATTAGACTCTCTCTCTCTCTCAAATTCTACCTTGTAAGTTGTAACCACATTAAACCACATGTTCCTAACCCAATTACTTAGAAGATTCTCAATGTTAAGCTCTCACCCACTGCCTCCATGTAAACTGTATATATGGAGCATGTATAAGACATATTTAGATAGATATGATGGATCCTATCAGGGATCTCAGACAAACCATAAAATTCAAACTTATATTTTTCATGAATCCGGACCATTGAAAACACAATCCAATTGTCAGAAAAGAACATCCGAATTTTGTGGTTTGTCCGAGATCCCTGACTGGATCCAGACTGTATAGATATATATATATATATATATGGACAATGCTACTCATACAACGATCTAAACACAACAACTTACACAACCTCTCACATACATGTGGGGCCCGCACATAGTAATGTGTGTGGAGCCCACATGTATGTGAGAGGTTGTGTAAGTTGTTGTGTTTGAATTGTTGTGTGAGTATCATTTTTGTATATATATATATATATAGAGAGAGAGAGAGAGAGAGAGAGAGAGAGAGAGAATTTATGACATCAGAGTATCAATAATATTTGTTTTGTGTAGTAATGGGAACAAAAATTAGATTGATAATGATTGTTCAACATGTTCTTTTTTTCAAGGAAAATACTTAACAATTACTTCTATCAACCAAACATCAAAACATAAAAATGGAAACTTCTCTTTTTGCCAAAAGATTTTACATTGAAAAACAACTTACGTCAAAACAAACAGAGCCTACCTTTAATTATAACTTGGTAACACGTGGATGAACATGTATGGATTGATGATGAGAAGGAATTTATCTAGGGAGAGACATAATTCATACTTATGAGTTGAAGTCACACAAGACTTAGTTTCGATACCGTGTGAGATGTCTTAGAAGCATTCAACCTAAAATATAATTGCTTATAGGTAGAATAACCTCCACGTAATATTAATCAAGGTTAGATAACTTCATGTGCAAGTCTGACAATTTGTGTGATGAATTTATTTTAGAAAATAATATTGTACCAGCCTTTGACTACATCAGCCAGCCAGCCAGCCAGCCACCCTCTTGACGCGAAAAAGAATTAGTTGTGCTTTCTCTATCACATATTAGTGTGTACTGCTCTACCAGCCGGTGCATTACTCTCACACTAATGTTTAATGGAGAAGGGCCGTGAAACTAGCAAATCATGTGATGGTGATCCAAGAACGCTGAACATGCCGCTGTGTTTGGATGAGTTTTTGAGAATATTTTTAGGGTTATGAGTGGAGCGAAATTAAGTAATGATTGAAAGTAGGGTAATGAATGAAGAGAGAGAGAGAGAGAGAGAGAGAGAGAGAGAGAGAGAGAGAGAGAATGAGAATAATGATTGAAGATAGAGATAATGAGTGAAAAATAATGATTGAAAGTAAAAATAATGAGTATTTTTTGAGTTAGAAAAAAATTTCCAAAAACCAAACCGAAGAAAACATGCAATCTCTCTTGACGCCCCCTATCACCACTTATTTTCCTACCCTTTTTTTTTCCATCGGCCTTGTTTTCCTACCTTTACACAACACGAACTAATTAGGAGTATTAAACTAATCATTTGGCTTTTCTTTTCCTTTGGAGATAGGAAATACTTTACGTATGCAATGACATATATATATATATATATATATATATATATATATATATACACACACACACACATCATGGATCCAGTGAGAGATCTCTTATTTTGTTAAAATGTGGACATTCCCTTTTCCGATCAATTTTCAATAATCCGAACCGTTCAATGTGTTCATAACGTGATTTTAAGAGTTGTCCTGAGAAATCAGCCAAAAGAAAAACTAGGAAGTGTTTCATCCAAGCAGTTTTTATTGAACGGTTCAATGAAAAACTGCTCTAATGAAGCACTTCCTGGTCTTTTTTTTTTGCTAATTTCTCGCAAGGACCATTAAAATCACAATTTGAACACATTGAATGGTTCGGATTATCGAAATTTGATCAGAAAATGGGAGATCCATATTCTAACAAAATAAGGTATCCCTCATTGAAAACTGCCAAGGAGAATAATTTTGTGCAAGGAAAATTATACATATTCCAGCTACTGGCAGGATGTTCATCACGCGGATGTGACTGCCATGGAACGGAGGAAGAAGCATGGTCAGCGTTGGAAAAATTGGGTGAGAACAGAACCGGAGAAGAATGAATGAACGATTGTGTAACAGAGAAGAAGAAGAAAACGGTTCGGATATTCCTCCGTTAGGATTTTATCCCCTAAAGCAGAGTCGTTTTGTTTAGAAACAAGGAGGGCTGTTGTGGACAATTTGATCTCTTTCGTTAATGTGTTGTCAGATTCTCAGCAAAATCTTCACACGATTCTCACAGAGGATCCCGGCAAACTTGACATGTGGGGTCAGTAACTTTAGATTTGGAAAGGAAACGAAGCATTGAATTTGAAAAAATTACTCTATATAAGAAGAACAAAGAAAAGCGAACTTGTTCAAAAGGTTACACTGTATGACTTACGGATTTCTGAGAAACTTTTATGCATAACGGGGATATCAGGGGTGTGTTTGGGCTGAATTAGCTCAATCAAATGGCAAATGATTGTGTGCGAGCGTGCCAGAAAAGAAATAATTTCAAAGAAGAAATTATCCTTTTCAAATTGATTTGAAACAACTAATTTAAATCAGGCAATTGTGTTATCCGTTCGATTACCTCAACTAAGAGGATTTTTCCTTAAGGTATCAACCAAATAAAAGATTGACGCACTTCGAATCAGAAAAGATGATTGAACATAAACAAACCTGAATTTAATCAAAGGTAAATTTGTATACAAACACTCTTAAGACTCTCTCAAGAATAATGTAGAAATATAAGCACACTGAATTTAATCAAAGTAGACTTACAAACGATTATTCTTTGGTAAGAAAAAACTTACAAGAAAATAAGAGAACTTGAATTTAATCAAAAGTAGTCTTACATGCAAATAAGCCTTCAACTTACAAAAAGATCATATTCTAAACTAAAAAAAACTAATCTAAGATAAATCTCTGAGCAATCATTTTGTATGAATTGTCAGATGATATGAATTTTTGTGTGTGTCTCTCTCTTTGCTTTACTCTTCTATTTATAGACGCTAGGCTTGTCTTCGATCTCCACGTCTTCGATTGATACCCACGTTGGCCACATAAAACAGTTGAGAGGGGTCTTCGAACGGTTACATTGATATTTCCAGAATTCTTTCTTCCCCTGCATGCTTCGATAATGGTGTTCGTGGCCACTTCCTGAATCGTGGTTTTCCTATTTTCAAGCAACGTGGTTTAATGCAACACTTCTGGCTTCTCAAATGATTCCCTGCAATTATATCCAATTTCAGTTATAAATTAAGGCAGTGATGGTACCGTTTGATGATCCTAAAACTTCAATCAACGGTTAAATCCAATCACTTTTCAAACCATCATTTAATTGTTACCCAAACGACAACGGTTCACTCCAAAACGACACTGTTTACCATTAAAACAATATTCTCCTCAATTCCCGTAATCCTCTGTAATTGGTACTTAATTGGGATATGTTTCGTATGACCAACGCATCATTCGGTGCCACGTGTAATTTTCTCATTGGGTGACACATTTTAGGATGTAAACAGGGTGGTGGTATCTTTATGGTCCCTTTTCATTTTTTCGGCTATTTTTTATATCACATTTGGATGATCGACTCCGTTCATTTTTGTAAAGTTCAGCGAGAATCTTAATCTTGCAAAAAAATCGTGTTCATCGGACTTTAGTAGATACATGATTGACACACTTAAAAATTGAAGAAAACCCAAAACTTGATAAAAAAACACACTGAATCAGAACCCAATTTTGGATTTTTTGCAATTTTTACGTGTGTCGATCATGTACTCACTATAGTTCAATGAACACAATTTTTGGTACAATTAAGGTTCTCGTCGAACTTTTCAAAATGAACGGAGCCGACCATCAAAATGTGATTAGAAAATGAGTGGAAAAGTGAAAACGGACCGAAGGGAATACCACCACTTCTGGTATCCTCGTTATACATAAAAGTTTCTCCGGATTTCAAGAGTTTTGGTTTGCATCTGTACGTTTTAAGTTTTGCTTTGGTTCGCAACTCCAAGAAGAAACGAGACCATTTGATTTCAACAACAAAAACAAGGCATCTCAACAACGAAAACATACACATCCGAGTATCTGAACCAAAAAAAAAAGGAGGGGGGAGGGGGGAACCTTTCTTTTTGGGGAAAATGACGGCTCAGGACGTGTTTTAATAATTAAACCCGGCAATGACAAGTTAAAAATATTTGTTAATATTGAAAATGTCCTTGACAGATATTAATTATCAAAATACGTCATTAGCCGTCATTTCCCCTTCTTTTTGTCGGTTCAAAATAAAAATAAAAATGAAGGGTGAATTATATTAAAAACCCTTAACAATGACCCATTTTCACTTAATCTCCCTAAATTCAAAAAGTAACACTTAACCCCCTTTATACGAAACCTCCTCGATATCAAAATTGGCGTGAACAGAAAATCGCAATTTGCCTTCTCACTCATCAATTATTAGGCCACCATATTCTTTTCTCCTTATATTTAAAAGTTTCTCCGGATTTCAAGAGTTTTGGTTTGCATCTGTACGTTTTAAGCTTTGCTCTGTTAGTAGCTCTAAGAAGAAATGAGGCCGTTTGATTTGAACAACAGAAACAAAGCATCTCAACAATCAAAACAAACACATCCGAGTATCCAAACCATATTAAGGGGGGGACCCTTTTTTTTTGTCAGTTCAAAATAATAATAAAAATGAAGAAGGGTGAATTACATTAAAACCCCTTAATAATGACCCATTTTCACTTAATCTCCCAAAATTCAAAAAGTAACACTTACCCCCTTAAACTATACGAAACCTCGATATCAAAACTGGCGTCAACAGAAAATTGCAATTTGCCTTCTTACTCATCAATTATCAACCCACCATATTCTTTTATCCTTAACTTTCACCCATAACCTCCCTAAACCATCAAATAGAAAATCAAATTCAATCACAACACTCCGACGAAAGCTATTCCAATATCGTAAACATATTCACTATGTTCGGTTGGGCATTGTGAGTTTTTATTTCACAGAGTTAGTTTTGAATGGAAAAAAGTTGTGGGGACCAACTTGTCAGCGACAAAGACTGGCAAGCTCTCTCTTTGACTTTAAAATTTGAGTACAAGCATGTGTACAGTAAAAATTGGCCCCACCACTCCCACCCTCTTCCATCTCCCTCCTTTCCCCACTGGCCACCTGCCGACCCATAGCCTTTATTGGCCCCCACCACTCCCACCCTCTTCCATCTCCCTCCTATCCCCACTTGCCACCTGCCGACTCACAGTCTTTATCCATGAAAATTTCTTTTTTTCCTTTTCTGCTTACTCTCATATATGGGTCCCGCTCATCTTTGAAATAACCCATCCAATCACATGTTTTTACATTTTAACTCAAAATTTTCATTCCAAAATAGTGAACCAAACACAGTGATTAATTTCACTTGTATTTTTATAGGGAACATCTCAAAATAATCTCATGCGTATGTGACATTTATTGATTTTTAATGACATTTGAGTATTTGCGATAAAATTCTTTAAAAAAGATATTGTAACGATTCATGCCAACTGACCTACTTATGTTTAGTTTTGATTTTGTTACCTCCTTTAGAAATGCTCTTGAAAATCCAAAACAAAATCAATTCATACAAGTTTAAAACTACGTCATTTTCGAGAACATTGGGCATGTTCGTTTTGGATTTTGAGGTAATTTTTTTAGGGTAATAAGTGGAGATAGATATATAGAAAAATGAGAATTAAAATTTATTGGAACTATGCATCGAGAAAAAAGTTGGGGTCTAAAGTCTCAAAACGAACATGGTCTTAAAATCCATGTAACAAAAGGCATTCCAAAGGAGTAGCAAGCTTGCTTGTGGATCAGGATCGTCTCTCCAGATTTTATCTCTACATATCCTCTTTTAATCACAAGATAGTGAAAAATGCATTAATGAATTGATCTAAGAGCAAGTACACCAGTGTTTAGGTAAATTACCCTGTGAATAGTTCACAAATCTAATTTAACTATCAACTTTTTCTTTCACAACTATACCAACACTATCTATTTTATCTAATATCAATTAAAATATACATTTTTTCAATCTTTTCCTTTGTCCTTTTATCATTTTCCACCAACCAACTAACGGTCTTCTTCTTCTTTTTCTTAGTAGCCCAACGGTCAAGTGGTACAACAAGGTCATGTGAACCAAAAGCAATTATTTCAACGAAGTAATGGTAAAATTTTTACTTTTTTCGAATATAAAATCACCTTTTGCCACTTCAAGCCATTCAACCTCATATCTCTTTTCATAGTGTAGGAGGAAAAAGTGGGTTGTACATACATAAAATCCCACTCATCAAACTACAAAATGGATAAGCCCCCCAACTTGTCATTCAAGGCTTCCTTTAGACAATTCAAAAGATAGAACTCCTGCCATAATTTTCAAATGTCAAAACAAAAAAACTAAGATATACTTTTACCTTTGAGTACTTCAAAAAGTGAGAACTATCTATCCATTTGCAACTTCAAAACAAGTTTTTGCTTCCCCAATAAACAGATTACTTTACCCTTCTTTTTTCAAGGATTTCCATCTTCCGATACGTATAGAATTCTTGTCGCTGTTCCGACAAGCCATTAAGATCCATCATCATTACTCTCTCATCCTCTTTGAATTTATCCATTTCAAGCCTTTCTTTCTTAATGCAAATTTTCTCTTCCTCTTGATCACATGTTTTTCCAAGCATCTCCAATTTTTTCTCAACTAACTTGGTTTTGCATTCTTTTATCTCATCCAATGCCCCAGCAAATTGAGTTGAACTTGTGATGTCTTTGTTCTTTCATTTCATCAGTTGCTCCTGAAATGACCACTCCTGCTCGCCTTTTCTTCCCGCTACTGACCACGTCCACAAAATTATCTATTGCAACATTGTTGGCCCCTAAATTTATCGTATCTGGAGTAGAAAGACCAGATGATATCCCTATTCTTAGTCGTTTCAATATTTGTCTTTTCACTGTCCAACTAACAATTTAGTTTGGTTCTTCAATAGAACCCAACAATGATCAAACTAGAAGGGACTGCTGACATTCCCCTCGTAGATCTGTTTTGCTTTAGACATCTAAAAATATACAATGAGAACTGTTAGGTATGCTACCAAGAAACTGATAACCGAAATTAAACAAAAACTTATAACTAGTACCTTGTTTTCCTCGGTTAAGCCACTTTGATTCAATAAATCAACCTTCACATAGCAGCTGCAAAACTTGTTCGTGCACTGTTGAATTGTTGACCACCAATTCGATTGCGAAACAGATGTACAGTTGTAAACAAATCGCTTCTGCTCATCGAAGTAATCCTTCACTCGTAGCCAAAAGGCAATTTTTTTTCTTGTCCTTACCTTGTATTTGATCCATGCTAGTATTAAGCCACACCGACACAAGGAAAATGTCCTCTTCTATCACGCCCTCGATTTTTCAACATAATAATGAATAATTTCCCATAAAGAAATTCTCACAAAGATACATACGATGTTCCCTAAAAAAGATTTTCAGTTCGTGTTTGTTTCCCATGGTTCCTAACATTCCAAAATATTACATTGCTGGCACACTGGCCCAAAATAATACCAATATTTACTAATAGAGTTTGAAATTTACAACGGTTCTTCAGAAGCGAAAAAAAGTACTTAAGATTACAATCACATCTTTCAAAAGAAATTTACAAAGATGAACAAGTAACTCCGTTGGTTAGCTTTCAAAAGTAATGTCCACAATCCGAGCAGTCCAGGCATGCAAGCTATTATCCCGAGATTCTACCTGAAAATGATGTAAGGTTTGAGCTACACTAACCCAGTAGAAAAGTCTACGCAAACTCAATATGCAAATGAAATGAGAGATGCCGAGGAAACATAGACTTTCGGATAACAGAGAAGCATAGATAAAACACAAACACTATATCAGAATTTAAGAACTTAAACAAACACTTCACTCTTGCCAATCGACCTATTATTATCTTTTGAATTCCTTTTTACTCAACTTTCGATCTTTACACATCCACCACATATGGTTACATTCCAACCACTTAGTATCTCATATGTTCCCTATGGGTCCTAGATGGGCACGCAAGAAACCCTTCACATCGTCACATCACGAGATCAATCTAAAGACATTTCGGGCATTAGGACCCCGTATACCCAGTCTACATTCCAGGTGATCATGACTCCGTACATCCAATTCTCATTCCGGGTTCTTGGGACCTTGTATATCCGGTTCTCATTCCGGATTCTCGAGACCCCATATATCCGATTGATGTTCTAGGTACTCGGGACCCCGTATATCCGATTCATATATTTGGTTTCCAACTTCAAGTTCATATGATATCAACTTTTACCCCACATGTTTCTCATTTCAGTGAATGGCTACCCATTTTGTCATTTGTGTTAATGATTTGTCACTAGACGTCACCTTGCATTTACACATCATGTCACCATGCTTCAATCAAGTACTAAAGAGCTCACGATTGTTATCTTGATATTTGTCCATATATAAACCGTCATTAATTCCCCTTAAGCAATCTACTAACCTCTCACTTCAAGTCAAACCCATACCCCACACATCAACTGCTCACCGCGATCTTCGATTCATTTTAGGCATTAATGTATCACATTGTATCTGTAGTCCGTTCACATCATTCCGTTGATTCAAGTTTTCCTAACAATTAACTCGACAAGCTCATTTAAATCCATCAGATACCACTCTATGTGTGAGACAAGTAATACTCTCTAAAACACTTAAAAGAATGTGCAAACAAGCCCATTATAGTCGATGAGAGGCTTCAAAATGTAATTTGGAAGATGTAGGAGAAGTAGCTCAAAGATACTGCAACAACTTAATCACCTACCAGTAGGTGAATGAGTCCTACTAGTAGGAGAGGAGAATTCTGCACTTGACCTACCGGTAGGTGAAAGTTCCTAACGGTAGAATTTGGAAACAGAAAAGCCAACATTTGAACGAAACAACTTTGCACTTGACCTACTGGTATGTGAAAGTTCCTACCGGTAAGAGGATGAATATGTTGAGCAGCTTTTGAGCCGTTGCTGTACGTTTGAGCTGGTTATGAAGGAATTTCTCAATTGTCCCACCGGTAGAAGAAAAGTTCGTATCGGTGGGGAGAGTAACTTACAGGCGATTTCAACTGAAAATTTCAGGTTTCGATCCAATTTCAATAACAACCAATACAAACTCGAATGAGGCATAAAACACTCAAATAACATATAAAGAGAGGTAGACTTCCCTACCTTGAGTATCCAAGCCAAAACCGAAGAGATTGAACAAGCCTTAGCTTCCGGAATGCAAACCGAACAAAATACTCCGATCCGAGCTCTATCCAACGAGATACGAACTCGAATTCGCAAATAGAAGATGGAATGGAGGTTATTTGTTGTGGGCTTTGAATTTGGTTATGAGTTTTTGGGTGAGGGAGTGTGAGAGATAGAGAGAGCCGAGCGAAGAAAGAAAGCCGAGAGAGATGGAGAATTGGAAAATAAATTCTCTGCCACTCACACCACACACATATATACACCATATTGCACTAATACCCACACTTACCAAATCCTTGCACATTAACCCACAACTATAATTTTCACATTAAACCATTATTTGTCCACTTATAAAATATTAAAATTTAAAAGAAATTTACGGGTCTCTACATCTTTCATGGTGAAATTCCCACTACGTGTTGTTTTTTTTGGAATTGATCCCATTTCAGCGGTGAATTGAGTTTCCTGGGTGAACACTTGAGCATTTGATTGAAACATTGTGATTCAATCACAAATTGTTCTTTATGCAAATCCGATTCCATAAGACTGGTGAAGTACCCATCATGTTGCGGATCCATCCCAAGAATACCATTTCATAATAATTATATGGGTTCCAACTACTATCATTGCCAATCAGCTTATTGAGCCTATGAAAAAACATATAGCCCAATGTATTATCCAAGAAATAGCTAAATATAAGAGAAAGAAAATTGAAGTCGTGTTCATTCCCACGGCTATATCAACCTGTTTGCAGCATTCTTTTTATACTCATAGCAATGCATGTTATGTGTGTCATCAAGGTATGATTCTAATCCTATCTAATGGAAATAGGTCAACAAAAAACCAAAACAACATTGTAAACTTGCTCAAGACTATCTTTAAACTAGGCTTGCATAGAATGAGAAAATTAAGAGTTATTGGCTTGCACAGAGTTTAGGAGAACTATTAGAGATGCTAAGTGCAAAGCTTACAACAATCTTTAAACTAGACTATATGGCACAAATAGAAAACTTATCGTTTATAAACTTGCTCGTGACTATGAAAGCACGAGACTTAAACTTGAATGCATACAGTAAGAACTCATGAGTATTAGTGAAGGATTCGCACAAGCACTGGATTTAAGACAAAAAAATTTAACGTGTTCTCCATTTGTATTGGCATGTAGAATACTTTATTACTTTCGGAACACATGCCTTTTTTATTTTCAGTCGAGGCAGCCATGGCAATCTTTCTTGATATTCTCTTCCCCATATTCTTTAGTCCAACAAACTGCTGCATTTATGTTTAGTCTTATGTCTAGGGATCAGCTAAAAACTCTACTATAATCGATGCTTCCTGTGGGCAGCATGCCCTTCTCCTCAGGGAAAGGATTCCGTTCCCTTCCCTAAAGAAAGTTTCGGTTCGATGGAGCGCTTTAATGCTGGATGATAAGCGCTCGCAAAATACAGAGTCGCCACTCAGGTTTGAAGGTCCGACACCCAAGGAACCGTATTTCGAAGCACTTGCCGCACTGTTTCATTTGAAAAGGCGAAGGAACCAGTCCGTCATAACCATATCTAGGTTCGTGAGCCAGGTTACGAGAGGGAAAGAGTTTTATGGCACCCCTCTCGCCCAATCCAGAGATCTGTCTCTACTTAGGCATTTGCGAAAACGTTGTTTGTTTGCGATTCTGTTTAATTAATCAATTTTTAGCCAATTAGGGCAGGGGAACAGTTTAATGGGCATTAAAGTTGTAACATGTTTACAGGATGTGAATGATAGCATGGATGAGCAGTTAGTATAGGATGAGAACAGACTACTGTGGGAGTTTAAACAAACTGTAAAGCCCCTGTTTTGGAGTGACGTGCACAGGAAGAAACCAGCATGCACTGAACAAGCCACTGCATGTTGTTTACTCTTGCGCACACAACTCCAAGACACGCGCGCACCAGTGAGCTCAAACCCACAGCTCTTATTCTCAAACCCTTTGGGCTCTAAAAAGACCAGTGCATACCCAAGACAAACCACGCAGTTTATAGGCAGCATAAAATATAGTTTAAAGGTTGAAAAAGCCATACAAATTAACAAAACACCCCATAAACAGTGTGGGGACAAAATAATGGCCTAAGGCTGAGCTACTCGTGCAAGGCCACTCACTGGTCAGAACCAGACTATCGCGCGATGAAGCCAGTCTCTCACCCTCGCGCTCTGTCGCGCGATGGAGCCAGTCTGGCGCGCGATGGTGCGCCCTGGCACAACTAGACCAGTGCTTGGTTTATACATTTCTGGGTTCTGGGACAGGTCCAGAATGATCCCAGGGGTACTCCAAGATAGCAAAAATGCAAATTAACTACAAACTAGCAGTTTTTAACAAATGAAAGCAGTAAACTGATTTTTTACATGCTTGTAGAGTGATCTATATGCAAAATATAACATAAAACAGCAAGACACCAATCCTTACGAGGAACGTCGCGCGACGAAGTGAGAGTGTCGTGCGCGTAACGGGGTCCATCGCGCGCTGGTTCTCACCACAACGGTTTTGAAACCTTACCAGCTTTAGGACCAGGACTGGTATTGATTACCAGCCTTGGCCCTGCCAGCCCCCTTCAGGGATCAGAACAGAAAATAGAACAAAGGTAAGCTATACCTTTGGTTGAGTTTGAAACGAATTTGAGCTTTGAGGTTGGAGGCTTGATTGAGGTGTGAAAATGGGGTGTTTTGAGGAATGTGAAATTGATGAACAAGCTATGCTCTTTTGTGTCTTTATATCTCTTTAATTTGCTTTAAAAGAGTACAAAGTGAACCCTTTTGAAAAATCTTCAACCTTTTGAAAGAGAAACAAATGGGGATATATATAGGAGGAGATGGAGGTGAATCTGGTTGGAAATAGAGGAGTTCAGCCAATCCACGAGGCCTGGCTGAAGTTGCATTGGTGGCCAACTGTCCTCCTCAAGAAAAGTTGGTGGGAGATTGGTCCGTCACTCAACAGAGTCAGTCTGTCGCGCGATGGAGTGCCCTGGCGCGCGATGGTTGCACCCGAACGCAATGTTCAACAGCCAAGCTTTGACTGTTGACCACCACCTGGCAGTTTGACCATCGCGCAAGGGTTTGGGAGCAGCGCGCGACAGTAGGGTTTTTGGCCTTTTTGAAGTGGCTTAGAATCAGGTTAGGTTTAAGGGTTTTTCAAACACTCAAAGCTCAAGCACTTATCATTCCTAGGGTGTTCTTGATCCATTTCATCATTAGGCAATCAAAAACCGTAAGTAAACTAATCTGGAAGCCCAGATTGGGGTGTCTACAGTAGCCCCTCTTTGACGGCAATTGAAGCACCATCGACTTGGTTCAAGTAACGTCAAAGATTTCTAGACACCCCTCAAGGCAATCCAGAACAAAGCGTACGAGAAAAGTAGACTTGTAAACCTAAGGAACCTGATTGGTGGAATAGACAGGCAGGTCCATTACCAGGGATGGAAATAGAAGTGGACGAGCGAATCGCCGCTTGTTGATCGAATTTGGATAGGACTGGCTGTCGCTGCAAATATGGATGGGACAGGCCGTCGTTACTGGGGATCAAGCTATCCTCGGCACAAAGTATTCCAACAAACACGGGTAGGCCGTGTCAGGCAGGTTGAATTCCATTTGTTGGGAATCAAAGCCAATCTCCTTATCAAAGACCATTCGAGACAGAGCAATAAGGCTGCTGGAAGATGCGCGTGAAGCTAGACTGATGTAGAAGTAGTCATTCAGGACAGGCCGAGGCGAACTCTCCTGGGAACAACTAGTTGCGGATGCATGGACCATCGAACGATATTCCGATCGTTGACAGATAGAGACGATATGGCTGATTGTCATCGCTGAATGGACAGAGACATGCGATGGCTAGTTGTCATCGCTGAATGGACAGGGACAGGCGATGTGGTTGACTGTCATTGATGATATGGTTGACTATCGAAAATGACTGAGTCGAACGATATGGCTAACTGTCGTTGATGATATGACTTACCATCGGGAATGACTGAATCGGACGATATGGCTGATCGTCGTTGATGATATGACTGACAATCGGGAATGACTGAATCGGACTATATGGCTGACCGTCGTTGAATGGTATGTCTGACCATCGGGAATGACTGAATCGGACGATATGGCTGACCGTCGTTGATGATATGACTGACCATCGGGAATGACTAAATCGGACGATATGGCTGACTGTCGTTGATGATATGACTAACCATCAGGAATGACTGAATCGGATGATATGGCTGACCGTCGTTGAATGGTACGGCTAACCATCGCTCAGTAGAGAAGGACGATATGGCTGACCGTCGTTGATGATATGACTGACCATCATTGATTGAACAGGACCGGCTATCACTGATTTGAGACGGGAAGATCAGTGTGCAGAATGATTGAGCCGTTAAGGTTTGGACAGGACCGGCTGTCGTTGAATTGGTCTGCAGAATATTGCGTTGCATCCCGTGGCAAACAAATCGAGAGGATAGCGACCATTCTGGTTACTTTCCTGCTTTCAACATTTGATATATGCAATACGCAAAAATGTATGATATTGAAAATGTAAATGCAAGCTAAGGGCGGCTCCTAAGAGGACAATGACGCTTAAGGACTATCACTGAGCCCCAGTACTTTACTGTCTTTTGCTTCTGAGATGCGAATCCAGATAGAGAGACGTTGAGCTAGCCGGCGTGCCCCAGTTGACGGAATTGGGCTTGCGTGCCCCTTCTTTGATGCTTGGGCGGATGTGCTCCAAAGAAATGCTTTGCTTGACCTTGAGCTGACGAGCCCCTGCTATCCACGAGAGTCCACAGCTTGTGAATTAGAGATGCAAGAGTAGCAATGTAAAAATTGCATTTCCGAAGTTTAGACAAAAACTAACCACTAATATCTATTTTGCATTGACGAGCAAACTGAACCGACACACAAACACACATACATGTACAGGCTTGCATAGCTCAAACAAAAAGGGAGAAAGATCCCAAGGATACGAATGCGGATCCTTAGACACACAGAAAATAATGAAATTTTGGGCATTAGAGTGCCAAAACTCACGATAGTCCTTAAATAGGTGAAATTGACACTTGCGAGGTTAAAATAGATACAAAGACCTGCATAAACAAATAGAACTAAGAAAAGCATCTCGACATGACAATGGATTAAAATCTAGAGAAAAAAATGCCACAAAACAGACATAAGACGGAGATAAAGACACATATAGGCCCGGACTGAAATCGACACCCCCGTGCAGTCACATTAGGTCTACACGGTATGCCCAAACTTGGCAAAAGCCCCTTGAATAAGACTCAAAGGCAGTAGTTGACTGCTGTTGACTGCTGCTCGAATTGAATACACGCGTGACTACAAATTCGCTACAGTTGCTTACATTAGACTTTGCTGAACTTAGAATAAACTGTGAGCCGTTAGGCCTCGCCGGCATTTCGTTCTGTTTTTTATGCTTAAATTCTTTTAAGGCTTTATGCTCAGCTTTTGAAATTGAAATAGTAGTTTGAAATAAAATTGAAAGACGAAGGATTTCCCCCTTCAGACTCCTCTTATGCAGCTTGATCTTCGATCCTCTTCGACCTTTGATGTGTACCAAACGTCAACCATGGATCCAATTGATAGATTGTGACCGAGTCTCAAGGAGAGACTGCCTACGTTTCCCATTTTGGGAATCAGGTCAAAACGTAGTTCAGGCCAAGGTTCACTTGAGTATTTACCTCACCTTTTACGCTCTAACTTTTGCTTGGAATTGCCCACCCTTGGGGTTTTCAACCCAACGAGCTTCTCTCAAGGAAAAGGTTTTTGAATTGATCCGTGTTGACCAAGGAATTTGAATTTATCGCCGCCGAGGTCGATGAAATGGCCGCAGCCCTAGATAAAATGGCTTTGATGACGCAAGGTCAATAGTGCTTCAGTTGACATGCCCCTGCTCCAGACCACTTTTGAATTTTTCCAACTTACGTTTTGCGGAACACTGTTCCTGCAAACTTGAACATGGTATGAGGTGCTGGACCTTCTGAGCTTTTGCTTTTCGGCTTGGCATCTGGTAGCAAAGGGATTGGATGTTTCTTTATCTGAAGATCAATACCAGTGTATCTTTGTGAGACCGTGCCAAGATGTCAATGAACTCTTCTAGCCGATCTGACCGGGCGCAATGCTCCTCTGGGGACAATGTTGAACCAGTTTTGAAGCATTTGGAGGTCTACTTCATCTTTCAACTTTATTTGAAAACTACTATTTCAATTAATAGGCTGAGTGCTTTAACCCGCAACCTATCCTCCGAAAAAGGTTTGCACCCGAGCAAAGGACTAGGTCGTTGAAAGCATATAAAACCGGTAAGACCGGGATCGTTCCCACAGAGAAGTCTTCTTTAGCAAATTTGGATTAGATAGCAAGTATGTAGCAAGGCTTTCAAGCAGCCAACTCGGTGATTGATTCGGTTAACGAAATTGAACTTGAAATTAAACTAGATTAGAAGCGGTCAAGTCAAAAGGATTGATTTACCCACGACTCAGCCATAAAACGATTCCTTCATCTAACTCATGAGTGAACCGAAACCGTCTGGATTCCACTTGAAGAATTAAAAACTGAAGACTACTTATAACTCAACTCAAGGCATTAATTCAAACTGAACTCATTTAACGCAAGTGAGAGACGAAAAAGGATCGTTCGCACGCGTAAGATTATCAAGCTCGTAGCACAAGGCGATAAACTTCATTGATCAAAGAAGCCACAAACCCGATGATCAAAACTAGAAATCATGAGTTAAATTCATTAAAAACCTTGAAATCGAACTAAAGTTTAAGCAAAACCATTTAAACGACTGATCCGTAGGGTTCATCTCACCCCATGACCGAACCAATTAACTACTCACTCATAACTAAGTGACTAGAAAAAGAGATAAGCATGGAAAACATGATTCACCGATGAAAACGAGAATAAACTAGATTTATGAGAAGATGTAATTAGTAGCTACAACATTAATAAAAGAGAAAACAATAAACGACTAATACCTTGAAGTGTTCTTGAAGGAAATACAATAGGAAAGCTTGAAAACCATTAATGGAGCTCTAGAAAGAAAAAGACTTAAAACATAAATATCTACCTATTCTAACTATCTTTTAGAGAGAGAGAGAGAGAGAGAGAGAGAGAGAGAGAGAGAGAGAGAGAGAGAGA
>BPLS01000518.1:2752064-2765556 GCA_019656275.1 Rhododendron kiyosumense
CCTATTTATACAAGGCAACTCATTTATACAAGGCAACTCATCCTCTACCAAAATATTCCTGAACTTGCCAAAAGTGGCAAATATTCCATAAATGGAAAGTCCAAAAAGCAGTAAAAATATCTGCTGGAGACCAATGTTATCGATACCATAAACAAAGGTATCGATAACATCCTTCAAATTCTTCTTCGGAGAAAAGAGTTATCGATAACTCCAAACAAACGTTATCGATACCCTTGCTTCTGGACAACTTCTGGACCAAAATGAGACTAATGTTATCGATAACAAATGGAATGTTATCGATAACATTCTTCAAAACACCAAAATGGGACCAATGTTATCGATAACATTCTTCATAACTGCAGATTTCAGGTTGACTTCAGCTGCAGCAAATAGCTCTCAGCAACTTCACAGCTTCTCAGCACTTATTTTCATTCATTCTCTAAAGTTAAGTAAAGGCTACATTTTAAACATTTCTTTTACCTTTCCTTTACTTTAATTTATTTAATGAAAATAAGAAAGTACCCCCCATTTGGAAACAATGGCATTACTAGAATTTCAAGATTCCTTTTAAATCAAAATGTCAACCCCCCACTTTTAGTACAAAATGGAAAACTGCACATTTTTCTCAAGAGAAAATGGCTCAAAAGATGACCTTGCTCTTCAAATTAAACTTTGTAACTTTGTAGTTACTCTTAGAAAAATTCAATGATCAATTACCGCCATTTTTTATCTCGAAAATCGAAACTTTTTCAAAAAGTCATTTTTCCAAACTTAGACAGATTTTAGGGGGCCAACAGGGCCTTCAGGTACTTAGAAGCTTCCGGAGCATTCCTTGGCCTTCAAACGCGCCTTATTTGCACGTTTTACCTGAAAATACTAGAAAGACACCTTACGTGCAATATCGCATAAAAACGACAATATATATGTACAAACACAACATGCTAGAGGACTTTAAGCACCAAGAATATGCATTATTGGGTGCTTATCACTGAGTACGCCTTTCGTCTTCCCTTTCGGTGAGGGAACACATTTCCTTGGGGATGATCCCATCGAAATCTATCCCTTTGTCGTCAAGGTCAACACAGTTTATTCAAAAACCAGCAAAGTACTTAAAAGCAAGATAATGCATATTATAAAGAAAGCCCCTCGGGTTTGCCAAGTACAGCAGACTCAAAATTTGAAACAAAAGCTACGACGTGGAGGGCCAAGAGGCACAACCTCCGACTCAGAGCTAGACTTAGACAACTGCAAAGATTCCATGTCAGACTCAGGCGTAACGCCAATGCAAACTAGACGCGGTTTTGAAAACGCAATTTTAACAGCTACCCTTAGCTTTCACAAAAAAGTGGTAGGATCCAATGGATGTCAGGCCCAAGTAACAGCACTTTGGCCTCCTCAGCTTCTTTGACCAAACGTACTCAGTGCTCCCATGAACAATGGACCTCAGCCCATCAGTCCGCTCCTTTGTAAGCTCCTTATTACTGTCAATCCAGGTGTCAGCAGTAAAGACCTCAATTGCCTAACCTACAGCCATCATGTTAATCTCCGGTTCGCATGGGATGGATACGATTGGTTTGGGTTGGCTTTCTGGGACGATATAGTGGCTAGGGTTGAATATGGTGGAGTTAGGGTTGATTTGAATGGAGGTTGTTGACAAATATATGCATGATAATTTGTTGAAAATTATATGCATTACCATTTGTTATTTTGATGATTATATTGATGAAGTTTTTATTTATTGGCAAAAGAAAATCTTTTATCACAAAGTCCTTTTTCGGACAAATTTGTTTCTTTGCCTTGAAACATAGCATAAAGTCTCTTGGTTTCAATGATTAATATCTACAAAGACATAATGAGCTCAATTCATGCTTTAACGGATTTATTTAGATGAAGTTTTGAGCTACAGGTTGACAAACCGGCTGACAGGCCGACTGTCTGAACAGAAGGGGTTGTCAACCGGACTTCATTGGATGACAGACTGGTTGAGAGAGTGGACGACCTTCCGGTCGACCGGCTGGACGACCAGTAGTGTATTTCGACAGATTTTTTGCAGATCAGTAAAATCTCAAACAGCTATATTTTTCCTAAAATAGCTCTCCAACGGCACATTAATTTACTAACAGCTAGTAGGAGTTTGGATGGCTATATAAAGGCTTCAAGAACTCATTGATGAGTACCAATCCAAGCTACAATATTCTATATCATTCCAAGAACAACTTCTCCAAAGATCAAATCCAAAATTCTCCTTGTTCTTCTACTTTCATATTTTTCTTGAGAGAAATTTTGTACAAGTCGTGAGCGATAATTTTCGTACTTTCTTTACATACTTGTAATTCCTAAGCGAGTGTTTGGGTCGAACACTTGAAAGCTTAGAAGACCAAATTCTTGTTGAATTTGGGTGTTATTGTTTTCAAGAGGTTTTTGGAGAAAACTCTTGCGGTTGTACTAGCTTGTAACTCCCCCAAAATTAGGTTACGTTAAATAAGACAATTTTATTGAAATTTCAAAATAGAGTCTAGCTCTTTATTACAACATAATTCCCACAAGAGTTCAATATTACAAAGGGGGGAGAAACTATGGTTTCCTATCTACAGCTCCTCTTGCTTCTCCATCATAGCCAGCTCCTCGGCTCCGAACGCCTCCAAGGTGTACAGCTCACCCTGTTCATCTACAAAGTCTGACACATTATACCAGCGTCGCCACCGATATAATATGCCAGGGTCACCAAAAAGGCAACACCATGAGCTACGAAAGCTCAATAGAGTAATCCCATACCCGCTAACCCATAACTTACAAACAAGCGATCATAGGAATCAAACTAATAACGATAACACATCCACATTCTCGATCTAACGTTGGTGTCCAAATTTCTCTTTGTTTCTCCTACGCGACTCGTCGTAGACCGCGTCAATCATTTCCATTTACAAAAACATCTTTCAAAATCATTTGCATTAGCTCCGTACCGCGGATAACCAAGCTACACACACACCCAACCTTTCAAAAATCATTTGACATTGGCTCCGTACCGCGGATAACCAAGCCACACACCCAACCTCGGTTCCGCCGTTCCGGGTTCCCGAGTATCCTCACAATGGTTCCGCCGCACCGGGTTCCCATTGGCACACATTGCATTGGCTCCTCTCCGCGGATAACCAAGCCATACCTCACCATGGTTCCGCTGCTCCGGGTTCCCATGGGAACGCACAATGGTTCCGCCGCTCCGGGTTCCCATTGGCACACACCCTCACAATGGTTCCGCTGCTCCGGTTTCCCATTGGAACACACACACACCTCACACAATGGGCAAGTCCGGCCACATTGCGGTTTTCAAAACATTTCAACCTTTTCAAACACACCCTAGGTGTCATGTTTCTACTCTCTCGATTCTCGTGTCTCGTTACATGCAAAGACTCCGTGGTAGGACTTTACATACAAACATGCATTTCATAAGATCATTCCAACAAAATTATCCAACTCTAAGCTACATTACATGCTCGAAACATTTTGAAAATAAACCATGCATTTCCAACTTTTAAGCAAAAGATAACCTTATCTACTTTTAAAAGTAATGATCAAAGTTGCTACTAAATAACATCCATTTTTTTAACATATGATTTGAAACGATACTAGAGTTAGAAGGGCAAGATTAAACTACCTTGATCCGAAACTAGTCAGGGCCGAATAAGCTAGTTGAAAATTTCTACGGGCGGTGAAACTTCCGAATCAGGACCGAACTTCGGACGGCAGTAACTCGGTCAATCTTTGGCCGAATATGATCTTTCTTGGGTCGAAATCGAAGCTCGAGAAAATCTCTACAACTTTTGTGAAGGAAGTTGATCCTAGAAACGACTTTAGGTAGGAGAAAAATGGGGATAAAGGAAGTGACAGTAAGCTGTCTGGAAATGAAAATTCGAGATTTTCACTGAACTTTGGATGACAATATCTTTGTCATTCCTTAACTGATTGGGGTGGTTCTTGGGTCTAACTTGAAGGTTTCGAAGTGCTTTACAACTTTCCCGAAGGGAGTTGGTTCTAAAAACTATTCTAAGTAGGAGAAAAATAAGGATTTTCGTAGGGCAGTAGGCTGCCTGGAACTGGAAATCCGAAATTTCTAGAGAGAAGGAAGAGCAAATGCTTTGAGGTGTGAGTTCAAGCTTTGGAATGGCCTTCTATTTATAGGCAAAGCCTTGGCCCTCTGCTCTCTCTCTCTCTCTAAGTCTCACTTTGACACTTGTCATGAATCTTGAAAGATCAAGGCCTAAACCCTAGGCTTGCATGGCTAGATTGTGATTCTTGCAAGACTTGGTGGGCAAGGAGGTGTGAACAAGATTAAACAATTGGTAGATGTACAAGAGAGGACAATGGAGGTTAATGAAGGGTTAGTTCCTTAGCTAGGAAGAAAGATACACCAAGGATATGAGTACAAAGAAAATCAAGGTGAGTACAACTAACACTCACTCTCTCTCTCTCTCTCTCTCTCTCTCTCTCTCTCTCTCTCTCTCTCTCTCTCTCTCTCTCCCTCTCTTGCTCAAGTACACACACACACACACACATATATATATATACAACAATGTACAAGAAAATAAATAAAATAAAGGTACTTTTGTACCAAGAGATCAAAGACTAGAAAGATTAAGATTTTTACCAATAAACAATTAGTTGGGCACATGTGCTCTTAGCCAATTAAATAAACAACCAAGTACTAAATTAATAGATACATAAGTAATTATGTATCAAGGAAGAATCAAAATCCAATAAAAAATAATACCAAGGGTACTAATGAAATCTTAGGATTTTAATGGCTAAGTACTTTCCAATTAAAATAATGGGTACTTGACACATGGGGTTAAAAGAAAAGACTAAATTAATAACCCATGTACTATGTGAAAGACCAAGCCTTTTACCCAATGGATAATAACTACCCTAACTTTTATTATCCAATGGATAATAGTTGCTAGGGAGATTATATATTAAAATAATCCAAAAAGGTACTTTAAAGTAATCAAAAAGTTACTTTTTTGATATTCTTAGTACTTTGACCAAGTATACATTTAAAATAAACAATTGGGGTTCTATTATCCAATGGATAATAGTTTTCCTAACATTTATTGTCTAATGGACAAAAAAAATAAAATAAAATAAAATAAAACCAAATATATTTAAAAGAAAAAGAATAATCAATTCTTGTTCTAGGGTTCAAAGGGTTCACGAGGGGCAAAACGGTCATTTTGCGGTTAGAGAAAAGTAACTAGGTGACTTCCTAGCTTAGTTATTCCAACTAGCCAGTTGGAAGCTAACTAGGCTTGCTAAATGGACTAAAGCGTCAGGAAATCAAATTTGAAGGGCAAAAACGTAATTTTGACAAACCATAAGGAAATTAATAAAATTCAAATTTTTAACGAAATTTTTAACGACCGAAAATCAGGGTCGTTACATAACTCCTCGGGAAAGCTAGGGGATTAGGTTGTTGTAAGCACCCGCAAGACTTACTGCTTGTAATCTTTTTGAAGATTAGTGGAACCTTTAAGTAGTTGCTTGAGGAGAAGTGGACTAGGCCGGACTGTGGAAAAATCCGGGCCGAACCACTATAAACGGGTTCTATCTCTCTAACTCTTTCTATTTTACTTGCTCATATTATCTTGGATATTGTTGTTAGAGAATATAATTTAATTGGCAATTTTGATTAGCAACCTTATTCACCCTCTTCTTGGTTGTCTTTTTGGGTAACAGAGGTGATAGATATCTGACCAACCAGAGGGTCAGAGTTGTGTTGAGGCAAGGAGTTGGAAATGATATTGGGCTTTGGTGGAACTTGAACTGTGCCATTGTCAATCAGATCTTGAATCTCATGTCGAAGACAATAGCATGCATCAATGGGATGTCCAGGCATTTGGTGGAAGGCACAGAAGAGGTGAGGCTTATAACCAAAAGGTAAGACTTTTGGCGGGGAAGTTGGGGTCAAGGGTTTGAGATGCCCAAACTTGACGAGTTTTTCCATCACTACGGACAGAAGTGCCTCGAAGACAGAGAAATTCCGAGGCCGGGTTCGAGTCCGATAGCTTTGGGCATTTTGAACTTGATTGACATCAGCAACACAATTGGAGTCGAAAGACGGAGTATCACTCCTGTTTGTAGTTGTATTGGAGTAGTTACTGTTACCAAACAACGTGCTACTATTTCCAGAATGGGGCCGCGGCTTCGCTTTCTATGAGGAGGACTCTCCCCTAGGCAGAATTCCACTCTACAGTGCATCCTCAATGGCTAGGCCTGACTCAAAGAAAGTCTCAAAGTTTGTAGATGCTTGAACCAACACGAGGTGCTTGGCGAAGTCAGGCCGAAGATTGCAGGAGATGATACGAAGTTGATCCCTCTCGCTCGGGTGCTCAGTCATTAGAGCGGTTTTGGCTCTCCACCTCTTAACAAAATCCGCAAAGGACTCCTTTGCTTCCATTTTGGTGGACTCCAACTCACGAGTAGTCATCTTGAGCTGAGAGTTATAATTGTACTGCGAGACAAAGGCAGCCCCTATGTCTTCCTAAGTTCTTCTTTTGGAGATGTCAAGCGACAGAAACCAATGGAAGGCAGACCCAGAAAAAGTTTGTGGGAAAAGCTGAGACATGGCCTCACTTTCCACACCCAACAGCTTCATGGCAGCATGGTAGCCAAAGAGATGAGTCTTGGGATCACCGCTCCCATCGAATTTAACCAAGTCAGGCATCTGGAATTTGTCAGGAAGCCTAGCATTAGGGTACAAATAGAGGCGATCCAGGTCGATTCCCCCTGCACTGATCTTCTCGGATTTTGAAACAGCTTCTTCCAGCTTAGCCATCTTGGCCATGAGAGCAACTATATCAGGGTTTTGAACAGGCCAAACAATAAGGGGGTTTAGATTTGGAGCAGGCACACAACCCTTTCTAGCGGCGGGCTGAACAATGAGCTGGCCTTCACGGTTTGGATCCTTAACAAAGACGGGGGAGACATGAACATCCTCATTGTCCTCGCCTTCCTCTTCGGCCGCTGGTGGAAGACGAGTGTTGATAAGGTCATTCAGGCGAGTGATGTTAACATCTGTATGAGTGACCCTTTGCTGCATAGCAGTAATACTATTCTGGAGGTTCGTGAGCATGGTTTCCAGAGTGAGCGGTTGATCTGCCATCACAGGTTTTTCAATGGAGCTTGATGAAGAAGCTAAAGATGGGGAAGCCGGCGGCGTGGCTTTTTGCAATATCGATCGCGAACCCGACTGTAAGGCGGCCAATAGTGAACCTGGAGAAGCCTCCGTTGCGACTGACAGGGAATCTAGCCTGACAAGCCTTTGAACCGGATGCTGAGACGTTCCCAAGTAGGATTGGCTCTTCCTTTCGGTACTCTCTTGTTCGGTGCAATGGTTCGAAGCTTTGAAATCAAAGTAATGAAAGTTCAGTGACGCCCTTCTAGCAGCTATGAACAAGAATAAAGCAATGTACACGACATTGTTGTCGGTGTCCTCCTAGACTCTACAACTACAGACAAGTCTGTCTCATGATATTTGGACGCTGCCAAAATCCTCGAAAATCTTTTTGAGGGTTTATCCTTTGTTAGAATTGACTAACACTAAGAGATGTTGTTCGATTTAGGGTAATTGTAATAGAGAGGAAAACCACTTAGAGTTATTTTTCATTCAACGTGGAAATATATACAAGCTGTACAATAATTGCACTATGGTCCTAAATACTTAAACTAATTACATGATAATACACATAATTACATCTAACACTCCCCCTCAAGTTGATGCGAAGATATCAATCAAGCCCAACTTGGACACAATTGGATGAAAACTCTTGCTACTAAGCCCTTTTGTGAATATATCAGTTAACTGATCTCTAGATCTCATAAACGGCATACATATCAAACGCTCGTTCAACTTTTCCTTGATAAAGTGTCGATCAATCTCCATATGGTTCGTTCTGTCATGTTGAATAGGATTATGAACAATGTTGATGGCAGCTTTATTATCGCAGTAGAGTTTCATCGGAACACTGTCAGCAAACCCCAAATCATGTAACAAAGTTTAGAGCCATAAGAGCTCGCAAACCCCATGAGCCATAGCTCTATATTTAGCTTCTGCGCTAGACCTGGCGACTACCGATTGCTTCTTAATTCGCCAGGTAATTAGATTACCCCCAAGGAAAGTGCAATAGCCAGAAGTAGAACGCCTATCGTCCACAGAACTAGCCCAGTCAGCATCGGTGAATGCCTCCAATTGCAAATGGCCATGATTAGATAACAAAATTCCTTTTCCTGGAGCTGATTTCAGATACCTCATAATACGATAAATTGCATCTAGATGTGAAGTACGAGGATCATGCATAAACTGACTGACAACACCCACTGCATAAGTAACATCTGGTCGAGTGTGTGCTAAGTATATTAGTCGACCCACAAGTCGCTGATACTTCTCCTCATCAGTACGCTCCCCTACATCTCCACTAAGATGATGATTCGCCTCAATAGGAGAATCTGCAGGTCTACAGCCCAACATACCTGTTTCTTCCAAGAGATCAAGTATATACTTACGTTGGGAAATAAAGATACCACTATCAGACCACGCTACTTCCATTCCAAGGAAGTATCTCAATGATCCTAAGTCCTTAATCTCAAACTCTTGAGCTAGAGAAGACTTAAGGTTATGAATCTCAACCATATCGTTGCCTGTCATTATTATATCATCAACATAAACAATAAGAACAACAATCTTACCATTACTTCACTTGATGAACATCGTATGATCTGCATGGTTCTGCTTATAACCAAAACTCAACAAAGCCTTAGAAAATCTGCCAAACCAGGCTCTAGGTGACTACTTCTGTCCATAAAGTGCCTTCTTCAATCTACACACTTGTCCCTCACTTGCAGGAGAAGAGAAACCCGATGGAATATCCATATAAACTTCCTCGTCTAAATCACCATTAAAGAAAGCATTTTTCACATCGAACTATTGAAGAGGCCAATTCAAGTGAGCAGCACACAAGAGAAGTGCTTGCACAGAGTTCATTTTTGCTACCGGAGCAAACGTCTCCTCGTAGTCAATACCATAAGTTTGAGTAAAACCTCTGGCAACAAGCCTTGCCTTGTATCTCTCAACTGTACCATCAGCCTTTTGCTTAACAATGAACACCCACTTGCAGCCCACTGGCTTCTTCCCTTCTAGAATTGACACTAGATTCCAGGTGTCATTCTTTTTCAAAGCTGTCATCTCTTCTACTATAGCTCCTTTCCACTTAGGTATCCTGAATGCATTCTGCAAATTCTGTGGAATAGATATAGAAAAAAGAGAAGAGACAAAGGCATGGTACGAAGGAGATAGACGGTCATAAGAAACAAACTGTGAGATAGGATGTTGAGTACAAGATCTAACACCCTTTCGAATAGCAATAGGAAGATTGTCAGGATCCATAAGAAGAGGTTCAATAAGAGAAGAATCATTACCAGAAGCAGGGGCGGACCCACCATAGGGCACGTGGGGTCACGTGCCCCCACGCCCTTTAAAAAAACAAAATTTTTTTTTGGTTTTGTATATATGTTATTTATGTTGAATGTATGTAAGCACTTGTTGGTTGGTGCACTGGCAGAGTTCTCTTCTTTTTAACCAAGAGGTGGTGGGTTCAAGACTTCTCCCATGCTCTCCTGCAGGTATTTTTTGCCTTTTCCCAAAAGGCAATGTGCGTGTGTGTGTATTTTTTTCCCAGAAGACAAATAGAAAAAGCCAAAAAGGTAATGTGTGTGTGTGTGTGTTTATTTTTCCAAAAGGTTGAAAATAGTAGTCTATACCTTATTTTTAATATTATTCGTGGGTTCGAGTCCACCTCCACATTGTATTTGTATACTTTTTGCTCCAAAACTGTAATAGTAGAGTTAGTAATAGAAAAATAGATAATGAACATGTGATAAGTTGTTTTAATGCATTTAGTCAAGGTGCGCAAATTTGCCCGAGTAGCTAATTATTAAAATACATATATATTTTAAAATTATTAATTTATCATGAATGCTAAAATTATTTTGGAGTAAATGTGCTTAACTGTAACTCGTATATTACGGTTACAAAAAAAATTGGTGCCCCCACTATGTCAAATTCCTAGGTCCGCCACTGACCAGAAGAGTCAGCTGAGGAATCCTGAATTGGAGTGGATGATTGTGATTGACAAGGTGGTAACGCATATGAAGACTTTCTATTTTTCCGTCTAACATACCTCAGTAAGCTAGCTCCCTGCAGCCGTGCAGGTAGTTGTTCCTCAATGTCACCAATAATATCATGTGTTTCCCTTTCGACAGACACTGGTTCCACTCCAGTTTTTTCCTTCGCCCCCTCACCATGATCATAGAATAATTTCTCCCCCTCACTATAACCACAAAAGGTAAACATCTCTTCCTGCTACTGATGCTCCCCTTGAAAAGATGGTTTGGAAGGAGGATAAAAAAGCTCTGTTTCCCAAAAAGTAACATCCATAGAAACAAACATCTTCCTAGAATAAGGGTCATAACACTTATAGCCTTTCTTGGTAGGAGAGTACCCAACAAAAATACACTGATGGGCTTTATGTCCCAATTTGCCCCCAGAAGGTTTAGGGCATGAACAAAACACACACAACCAAAAACCCTTGGTGGAAGAGTTGTAATGTGATAACTGCTTGACAGACACTCAATGGGTGTTTTAAAATTGAGGACACTGGATGGCATATGGTTGATAAGATACGTGGCAGTTAAAATAGCCTCTCTCCATAAGTATTTAGGAACATTCATAGTGAACAAAAGGGATCGCGCGACCTCAGCAAGATGACGATTTTTGCTTTCAGCTACTCCATTTTGTTGTGGAGTGTCAACGCAAGTCGTCTGAAAAAGAATACCATTATCATCTAGATATGTCCGAAAAAATCTTATCAATATATTCAGTCCCATTATCACTCCGAATGATATTAATATTTGTATCGAATTAAGTGCACACCATCCGATGAAAAGATTTAAAATAAGAAAAAACTTCATTTTTTGACTTGAGTAAGTACAGCCATGTACACGAGAATAACAATCAATAAAAGTACCAAACCATTGATAGCCTTTTAAAGAGGTAACTGGAGAAGGACCCTAAACATCAGAATGAATAACCGTAAATGAGTAACCACTTCGTTTATTAGTAGGTGCATAAAAAGAGCGTTTATGTTTCCCAAACTCACAGGCTTCGCAAAAAAAACTGATCCCTAGGACAATGTTTAACTAAAATTGGAAAGAGTTTCTCAAATATCCCAAAAGAGGGATGACCCAATCGATGGTGCCACCGATGTAATAAAGAAAGAGTGGAATTCATATCTGCCTGTAGAGCTTGTCCACATGCTAAAGATGACTGAGATGGATGAGGTGCATTCTCCAGATAATATATACCACCATGTGCTTTACCACTGCCAATCACCTTCCCCGTTTCCAGTTCCTGAAAGACACAATGAGTAGGGAAAAATGTCACAGAACAATTTGCAGAACGGGTAAAACTACTAACTGAAAGAAGATTGGTGGCAAAATTTGGAATATGGAGAACTGAAGAAAGAGAGATAGAGGAAGAATAGCGAACAGAACATTTCCCTAAAATAGCAGAGAATGACCCATCGGCAATTCGAACCTTATCCTTACCAGAACAAGTAGAATATGAATCAAAAACAAAGGAACAACCTGTCATATGATCTGAAGCACCAAAATCGATAATCCAAGGGATATCAGAGGAGGCAGTAAATGCACTAGCTGGACTACCTGAATGAGCAAAATAGGATGCAGTAGGAGCTGTTGTGGAAGAAGGAGCTATAGTAGAGGAAGAATCAACTCAAGCCATAAGACGCCTGAGAGCTTTCATTTCCCCCTGAGAGAAACCGCCAATAGAATCAGAAGATGGCTGAACTCCTATACTGAACCCAGAGTCAGACAAGGTAGCAAACTCGGAAACATGTGCCTGAGCCTGAGAACGCCCGGGACCACGGCCTCGACCTCCACGTCCACTAGCTTGCCCACGAGAAGGACGACCATGTAACTTCCAATAGAAATCCTTGGTATGTCCAGTGTTGTAGCAATGATCACACTGGAGTGACATACGGTCGATGGTCCCACTGCTAGTACCAGACTGAAACTTTCCACTACCAGACCCAAACTGTCCCTATGGAATAGCAACCAAGGCAGAACGATCAAAAGTAGGAGTTGCAACATAGCACTCCTCCTGTTGAATAATGGCATAGGCCTCTCCCAAAGATGGAAACGGAACACGACCTAATACCTGCACTCTAATTGGATTATATTCCACATCAAGACCAGCGAGAAAGTCATACACACGCTCCTTCTCGATTCTCTTTATCCAAGAAGCAGCATCAACAGGGCAGACGGCCTGAAACCCCTGATAATAATCAAATTCCTGCCATGCCCCACTTAGGTCAGCGAAGTAAACAGCAACAGACCAATTGTGTTGATCCAAAGTATGAAGACTCTTTCTCAACTCAAAACACTGAGCATCATTACCCTGCTGAGAATAAGTCTGTTTGGCAACAGTCCAAATTTGATACGGAGTGTCAATGAGCAAAAAAGGACTACGAATATCAACTTTCGTAGAGTTAAACAACCAGGTCATGGCTAAAGATCGATGAGACTTAAATGTCTTAAGTTCAGAAGCAGCAGTAGGCCTTTCAATAAACTCAAACATCCCCTTAGCCTCGATAGCTAAAGTAAAAGTTCGAGACCAAAGTAAATAATTTGTGTCATCCAGTTTGATGGGTCAAATATCCAGTGGAGAGTTATCTAGAGTCACAACCTTACTGTAACGCCCCTAAAATTTGGTACGTTAATAAAGGAAATTTATTACAGAAATATTGAGTCACTGCTCATTATTACAAAACGGCTCACATAGGAGCATTTAGAGTTCAAGATAACAAAAGGAAAACTACGAGGTCCTACACTACGGCTCCTCTTGCTCCTCCAGCCTAGCGAGTTCCTCGGCTCCATACGCCTCCAAAGTGAAGAGGTCGCCCTGTTCATCTATCAAATCTGACATATTATATCGGCGTCGCCACCCATATAATATGCCAGGGTCACCACAAAGGCAACACCATGAGCTACGAGGGCTCAATAGTAAATCGTACCATACTAACATCGATTTCCACATGATAAGTACACAAGCAAGGATAAAAGCAATAAGCTAACATGTTTACATTCGCTTGTAACTACCGTTGGCGTTTGACTCATCGTTAACTTTTCTTTCTTTTACACTTTTATCAAAATCACTTTTTAAACTCACCCAACCTCGATTCCGCCGTTCCGGGCTCTCGAGTATCCTCACAATGGTTCCGCCGCACCGGGTTCCCATTGGCACACAAGCATTGGTTCCGTAACGCGGATACCAAGCCAAACACACCCAACCTCGATTCCGCCGTTCCGGATTCTCGAGTATCCTCACAATGGTTCCGCCGCACCGGGTTCCCATTGGCACACA
>BPLS01000518.1:2765566-2783536 GCA_019656275.1 Rhododendron kiyosumense
CACACACATACGTAATACTCTCGAAATAGTCATTACGTAGTTTCGAAGATATTTTCCAACCGGTAAAAACACAATAACCTTTTTAAACACACCCTAGGTGCCATATGTCTACTATCTTGGTTTTCGTGTCACGTATGCATGTGAGACTCCGCGTGTGAGACTTTTTACAACCAACAAACATTATTCCAACTTCGAAATAGTATAATAACAACATCTAAACCACGTAGCATGCTTGAATACCAAAAAATAACATAAACATGCATTTTTACTTTTTAAACAACAAACAAAGTCACTTTTAAAGCAAGATCACATTTTCTTTACAAAATCAAGTAGGCTTTTGAAACTAGTTACGATTACTACCAATTAGATAGAAAATAGCTAGAATTAACTACATATAGATAGAATTCACTACATATAGATAGAATTCACTACCGTTCTTCTTGGCGGTGGCTTCGGTCGTCGGGTGAAAATCGGCGGCGTAACGGCGCTCCGTTTGCTTCGAAAGGAAAAGTTTTGGAAACTTTTCCTAGAAACAACCTAACTAACTACTACTACACTACTATGGGAGCCGTCGGGTGGTTTTGGAAGTGGCTCGGGGGTTTCACTCAAGAATTTCACACAAACAAGGAAACTTTGAACTAAAACAAGAGAACTTGGAATTTCTAGAGAGAAGGAGGAGCAATTGCTTTGAGGTGTGATTTTCAAAGAAGGAATGAGCTTCTATTTATAGGCCAAGGGCTCCCTCTCTCTCCTCCAAGGCCGGCCCCCCTCTCTCTCTCTTCTTCCCCAATTTTAAAACAAAACAAATCCAACTTTGAAGCATGAATCAAGGAAAAATCTTAGGCTTGCATGGCTAGGTTAGTACTAGGTTGGATTCTTGAATCAAAATGGAAGGATGAGATGAGATTGGTACACAATCCAAGGGTTAGGAAAATTCCAATTTAAATGGAAATATCCATGGAAAATCAAAGAGAAATCCTAGCTTGTAAGGCTATGGTGTACCTTGGAGAGATTTGCATCCAATTGGATGGTTGAGATGAGAATTGTACACCATCCAAGGGTTAGGAAGCTTGCTAGGTGAATATATGGGAGTACAAGGTGTAAGGATTTGAAATGGGAAGACAATATATGCAAGGATTTGAAGTACATATCATAAATCACCAAGACAACATCAAATCTTCCAACCTCTCTCCTTCCTCTCTCTCCTCTCTCCCTTCTCTCTCTCTCTCGGCCTCTCTCTCTCTCTCTCTCGGGTTCTCTCTCTCTCTCTCTCTCTCTCTCTCTCTCTCTCTCCTCTTGCATGGTACAAGTATATATATACATATATATATGTCATACAAGTTGTAAGAAAATCCCAATAAACAATGGTTTTAAGGGTACTTTGATATCCAAGGAGAATAAGGCTAGGATTCACTCCTACCAACTAATTAAATACTAGGGTACAATAGGCTATATAATACTCCTCCTATGTACAATACATATATACACATATATATATATATGTATAAAAGTAGTAAAAATCCCATTAAACAATAATTAAAGGGTACTTTAGTTACTATTTACTTTTGATTAAAGTAATAGTACTTTTCCCCAAATTAAGGAAAGTAATTAATTAAATGATCTAATGGTACTTAGGAAGATTAACCTCATTATCCAATGGACAAATCTTCCCCTAACATCTATTATCCAATGGATAATAGTTATTAGGCCAAAGAAAATATTAAAGAAATTTAAAAGTACCATAAAGTAAGATTACTCTTTAATATAAACAATTGGGATTCTATTACCCAATGGATAATAATCCCCCTAACCATTATTGTCCAATGGTCAAAGAAATAATCCAAATTGATCAAAAGAAAATGAATATCAAAATATAAAGTCTAGGGTCCAAAAGGTTCAAAAGTTCCAACGAGGGGCAAAACGGTCATTTTGCCAAGACTAGGGAACTTTTCGGTTTAGTTACTTTAACAAGATAGTTAGATGCTAACTAGGCTTGCTAAGTAGGACTAAAGCGAAAGAATTGAAACTCCAGGGACCAAAGTGCAATTATGGCAAAATTCAAGAATTTACGCAATTTAAGCAATTAAAATAAATAACTCGAATTATAAAAATAACTTTTTATTCCTTGAAATTCAGAGTTATTACACTTACTCACTCCACCTGTTTCCACAACCTAAGCATTTTTATCTTTTGAATCCTCTGACATAGTTATTCAATACAATAGCAACAGGACCAGAGGTAGCAAATAAAATAATAATAAAGTCCACTGACTCACAACCCTGTTCACTGTCCACTTTATATACCTGTCGAAACCCAACAATGGCAGCAAAAGAAAAGAAAAGCAGTCGGTGAGAACAATTGAACTATGCTGACAATAGAACTGATCGACGGCGACGGCAAAAAACACAACAGCGACAGCAACAGCACAGCAGCAACAAGCAAAAGCAGATTGACGATCGTCGATCTGTCGGAAGTTTGATGAAGGGCAACGACGGTCCGGCTAAGGTCGTCGGAGCTGTGGCGAGGGCCGGCGAGAGCTGAGATGGCTGGGTCAGCGTCAAGCGACGTCAAAACAGTATAGGTCCACGTCGGAACAGTACGGATCAACTTCAGATGACGTCGGAATAGTATGACTAAGTTTGAACAAGGCTGGGTCATGATCGAGAAGGACGAAAGAATGGAAACAAGATCGCCAGGTTTTACCGCTTTGATACCATGTTCGATTTAGGGTAATCGTAATAGAGAGGAAAACCACTTAGAGTTATTTTTCATTCAACGTGGAAATATATACAAGCTGTACAATAATTGCACTATGGTCCTAAATACTTAAACTAATTACACGATAATACACATAATTACATCTAACAGATGTCAAAGCAGTCTAAGTCTTTAACTATTTCGTTTTTGAAGTTTCAACTTTGAATTCGGAACAACTTAGTATTGATGACATGGCACCTTAACTTTGTTCGCCGCGGTATATAGTGACTTCGCACTTCAACCTGGGTAGTGCCAGTGTCACGGCATCCATTTTTTGTGGTTCCTTATTTTCGGTTGAAACTTCAATCGGGCATGAGCCAAGGACTTAAAAAGGTTTGATTTCCTAAAGTCTTGTTGATCCAAGGATTTTGAAAATTAGCAACATGCACCATCGAGATGCACCATCGAGATGCACGACTCTTCATCGGGTCATGGCAACATCCTAATAAGCATAAGACAGACTCGAAAGAGAGACAACCTAGAAGCCGCCCTAAACATGCTCCTACGCAAAACGATATGTATGTACAGTGCATGCGATAGGGAAAGCAATAACACATAAACAGTATATGGAGTTAGATGCAAGTAGATCTTACCATGTAGCTACCTGTCCTAGTTTGGAGAGTTTTAATGCTTTGTATATGCAAAGGCTGGTTTTGGCTTGTAACGGGTTCATCGGACTAGAGCCAAGATATACCTCCCGCTGCCCGCGTAACCACAGAGCAACAGTATAACGGTAGAATGACTTATCATCGTCGAAGGTTGTTGGTCATTCGGGGTCCAGTAAACCATGCCAGATTGCCAAAACGATCCAACGAGGCTTATCCCACATCGATGCAAATGAAGATGCTAAAAAAGTTTGATTAATGGAACAGAATCGTAAATTCGCAAATGTTTTTTCAAATTTGGCTCTCTTTATTGATCAATACTTAGAAGAAACTACACAAGAGAACAATCGGAAAAGCCCCAGTCAGGATGGCCAAACACGAGGTCCTGTTAAATCACCAATCCTTTCTTTAGCAGCGCGAAGCTCACTGTTTTGACAGGCTTTTGTGGGATTATTCTCGAGCGTATTAAATTTTAAGTATAGACCAATATTGATTTGATCCCCAGCAGAGTCACCACTGTGGGCAACGTGCCCTTCTTCTCGGGGAAAGGATTTCGTTCCCTTCCCTAAAGAAAGTGTTGGTTCGATGGAGCGCTTTAATGCTGGACGACAAGCACTCGCAAAATACAGAGTTGCCACTCGGGTTTGAAGGTCCGACACCCAAGGAACTGTATTTCAAAGCACTTGCCACGCTGTTTGATTTGAAAAAGCGAAGGAACCAGTCCATCATAACCATATCTAGGTTCGGGAGCTAGGTTACGAGAGGGGGAGGGTTTTATGGCACCCTTCTCGCCCAATCCGGAGATCGGTCTCTACTTAAGCATTTACGAAAACGTTGTTTGTATGCGATTCTGTTTAATTAATCAATTTTTAGCCAATTAGGGCGGGGGAACAGTTTAATGGGGATTAAAGCTGTAATATGTTTGCAGGATGTGAATGATAGCATGGATGAGCAGTTAGTATAGGATGAGAACGGACTACTGAGGGAGTTTAAACAAACTAGAAAGCCCCTATTTTGGAGTGACGTGCGCAGGAAGAAACCAGCATGCACTGAACAAGTCACTACATGTTGTTTACTCCTGCGTGCACAACTCCAAGACATGCGTGCGCCATTGAGCTCAAACCCACAACTCTTATTCTCAAACCCCCTGGGCTCTAAAAGGACCAGTGCACACGCAGGACAAACCACGCAGTATATAGGCAACATAAAATATAATTTAAAGGATGAAAAAGCCCTACAAATTAACAAAACACCCCATAAATAGTGTGAGGACAAAATAATGGCCTAAGGCCGAGCTACCCGTGTAAGGCCACTCACTGGTCAGAACCAGACTATCGCGCGACGGAGCTAGTCTGGTGCGCGAGGGTGCGCCCTGGCGCTCTGTCGCGCGATGGAGCCAGTCTAGCGCGCGATGGTGTGCCCTGGTGCAACCAGACCAATGCTTGGTTTACACATTTCTAGGTTCTGGGATTGGTCCAGAATGATCCCAAGGGTACTCCAAGATAGCAGAAATGCAAATTAACTACAAACTAGCAGTTTCTAACAAATGAAAGCAGTAAACTGATTTTTTACATGCTTGCAGAGTGATCTATATGCAAAATATAACATAAAACAGCAAGACACCAATCCCCACGAGAACCGTCGCGCGACGAAGTGAAAGTGTCGCGCGCGCAACGGGGTCCATCGCGCGCTGGTTCTCACCACAACGGTTTTGAAACCTTGCCAGCTTTAAGACCAGGACTGGTATTGATTACCAGCCTTGGCCCTACCAGCCGCCCTCAGGGATCAGAACAGAAAATAGAACAAAGGGAAGCTATACCTTTAGTTGAGTTTGAAACGAATTTGAGCTTTAAGGTTGGAGGCTTGATTGAGGTGTGAAAATGGGGTTTTTGAGGAATGTGAAATTGATGAACAAGCTATGCTTCTTTGTATCTCTTTAATTTGCTTTAAAAGAGTACAAAGTGAACCTTTTTGAAAAATCTTCAACCTTTTGAAAGAGAAACAAATGGGGATATATATAGGAGGAGATGAAGGTGAATCTGGTTGGAAACAGAGGAGTTCAACCAGTCCACAAGGCTTGGCTGAAGTTGCATTGGTGGCCAACTGTCCTCCTCAAGAAAAAGTTGGTGGGAGATTGATCCGTCGCGCGACAAAGTTAGTCTGTCGTGCGATGGTGCGCCCTGGCGCACGATGGTCAACGGTTAAGCTTTGACTATTGACCACCACCTGGTAGATTGACCATCGCGCAAGGGTTTGGGAGCAGCGCGCGACAGTAGGGTTTTTGGCCTTTTTGAAGTGGTTTAGAATCAGGTTAGGTTCAAGGGTTTTTCAAACATTCAAAGCTCAAGCACTTATCATTCCCGGGGTGTTCTTGATCCGTTTCATCAATGGGGAATAAAAAACCGTAAGTAAACTAATCTGGAAGCCCAGATTGGGGTGTATACACTTCCAAAGATCTAGCAAAGTTACATTGATTCAAGCTTTTTGAAAACAAGACAAAATGGGCTCTATTTCCCACTTTTAGCTTCACTTCACTTCTTTCTACAATGAATCCTTTGAAAACAAAGCACTCAGTAAATTTCTCAAACTGTTGGTGAGCCATTTCTCCAACAAGTTTGTTCATACACATGACTCCCAACAAAAGCTCCAATCTTATCCAACGAAAAAAATAAGCCAGTATTTCAAGCCCTAACCCAATAATCATGCATTCTTTGTACCATAATTTCTCTATCAAACTCATACACAAAAACAATGAAAGTTAGGGATTCATACCTGTTACAGAAGACACAAAAATTCAATTGATTGAGAGGAAATCTTTACCACAAATAGGGTACTAAAAGGAAGAGAAGAGAGAGAGGGAAGGGGGAGATAACGCAGGGAAAGGACTAGAGCTGGAAAAGAAAAATGCGCAAGAAAAATTGATAAAGTATTGAATTGCGCATGAACAGTCATTCGGTAGAAGAAGCGAACAACTGTAGCCGAAGGAATCTACCGTGTGGTTTACCTATGCTGCTACAGGAGAAATTTATCTCTTTGGTTAGCTAAAATAGCTTTTCTATTGTTTACCTATGCTGGTAAACTTGCTCTAAGGCTGAGAATAGCCTAGCATCTCATTCTCCTCAAACATTATTGGAATGACCTAGTTTTAGGTCTTCCTATAAACGGAGCCCTAACAGTAACTAGTAAGAGTATCCACAATGCTATAATCAAAAGTAAAAAATTTTTAAAGTTAACAATATTGGTGCAAAATATAGCTTACAATGCTATAATCAAATTTAACCACCTCCTTAGAAATAATCAAATTTTGGGTTTTGGATAACCAAAACTAGAAATCTTTTTACAATAATCAAATTTAATAGACCCTACATATTCTTAATTAAATACACCAATCATTATACAAAAATGTTCTATCTCTCATCCCTTTTCTTCACTCTTAATTTTCGAAACCAATATTTTACTATAAAAATTGTTTTTTTAGAAAATAGTTTTTAAAAATAGTTCTTTTTCCAAAAAAAGTTTCAAAAACTATTTTTTATTTCTAGTAAATAGTTTTTATTAGTTTCAAGATTATTTTTAGAAAAAACATTTTCAATTGTTCACAAATTTAATTTTTTAAAGTTTGAAAAGATGATGTGACAAGTTTTGGTAATTCAATTTTGATTATGTCATTGTAAACATCTGCATTGCTAACCTTACCAATCTCTGAAATAAATAATCAAAAGCTGATGTGGCAATTTTTGGTTATCAATTTTTGATTATAGCATTGTGGATACCCTAACTAATGCTTAATACGCTAGCAGCAGGAACAACCATCTCCCTTCTAACTGATGCTCAATTTGAGGCTTGTATCCCATTTTTTTATGCCTTTTCGAAGGGCAAAAAGAATTTTTATAATCTTTGAAATTGTTACAAAGATTAAAGGAACAAGGATTTGACGGCAACATATCTCCAAATCTAAGAATAATAAATTCCTAAATCTAAGAACAATTTTGTGCCCAAAAATTCGTGACCCAATACCGAGATTGGCAATAAACTAACCAAGAAAACACCCCTTGGACAAGTCCACTTCTAAAGGGCAAAACCCAGAACACCTATTAGGTCAAGCCCAAAACCTAAAAAAACCCCTAAATCTACAATAGCAATTTGCCTCCATCCCCCTTCGATCAAACCGAAGTTGCCGCCGCCACCCTACTGAAGCTCCTACAACTAAAGCCACCACACCTCTGGACCATATCGGCCCAGTTGAGAATAACCGAGCCCGACGAATCAACGACAACCCCAATCTTGAAAAGCCTCCATCTGACGAGCGCCACAACGCCATTAGGGAAGAACCAACAACACCCAGTAGTGTTGGCTGGCAGAAACTCGCCAGAATGGAAGCAAAAACAAGATCTCGATCGAGTTCCACCAACAGCTGCTAGATCGGTGCACCAACAAACACCGCACCACACATCGTTAGGCAAAAAACAGAACCACCTAGTAGTGGATCCATGCGGGCACGTTGGAGAAATCGACGGAGAAAGGGAGAGGAAGGGGAAGAGAAAAGCTGCTGAGATAGAGAAAGGGAAAGGAGGGAGAGAAGGAGATACCTAGGGAGAGGATGAGGCAATTTGAAAGATAGAGAGAAGAGGAGTGGATTTGAGAGAGAGAGAGAGAGAGAGAGTTGCTAATGCCTGATTGTTATGGATTATTAATATTGAAGTTTCCATTTCTTGATGTCTACTATGGATCTCTATTATTAATTAAGGCTTATTTTGATTCTATATTGTGCTGTGTACAATGTGAAGATGGATGCAAGAAGAAAGCGATGTCATACTTCTTGATGAAATAGCAGTAGTCTTTTGTTTTGTATGTTGTTATTTTATTTTTGCAAAGAACAACCATCAGTAGCTCTTTAAAATTCTAGCCATCTAAATGTGTTTTGAATGGTCCAAATTCATACTTGAGTACCACGTGTCCCCTACTCTATTTGCACGCAAAAACTCCGAGAATTAATGGAAAGAATTTGCCAGGAATTTTTGTATGCCGGAAAGGTACCAAGTTGGCATCCATATGTGGTGCCCATAAACCAATTGGAGGAAGACAACTGTATTTTTGACACAGTTTCTGTCGGTTCATTAATCCTAGAAGACGACGGAGAGTAAGAGCATGTACACCAGTTTGAGGGAAAATGACTATGAACAGTATTTTTCTTCACTTTTACCTACTCATATTTTCCCCTCATACTGCATAAGCCTCTCTACTTTCCCTACAATACTCATCAACTGCCACCGCATACAGTGCCGTCATGGCCCTGGCAGAGGATGTTTGAGTTTTGCTAGTCACAGGGAGAGAGAGGGAGGAGGAGAGAGAGAGAGAGGAGGAGAGAGAAACAATATTATTTTAGTTAATGGCTATGAACAGTAGCTCGGTAATAATACAGAGCCAAAATACCAAAGCTATTTTACCTTGCTCTTTACCTATTCTGTTGTACCATGAATTTCTCCTTTTGCATAGGTAAAGTAGCTAAGATTGGGTGTTTAGCTAACCTGGTGTACATGCTCTAATAACGGCAATTTAATTTCTCTCTCTCCACTCACATGTCCACTTCCCCAAGAACCAGCTTTTTCTGTCTTCTTTCTCTCTCCATCCACTCATCCAAACTCTCTCTCTCTCTCTCTCTCCAAACACATACCTTTCCTTTCACCTAAAACCCATGAGAGTATGAGAGCTCTCTACCCAAATCAAAGTGTAGGGCATGTTTCCCGGATTTCTCTGTTTCATTTCAAATCGGTGTTTTTCCATGGCCGAATCGAGTGTTTGGACAAAAAATTCAAGAGTTGCTTGACGAAAATCAAAGCTTGGTTCAGATCTCAGCTTGGATACAAGAAATCAAAGTCCATATGTACGATTGGAGTGAAAATGTTGATGATGGAGCAATTTGAACCACAAATTGTGATCAAAGTTCTCTATGAAGAAATCAAATTTCTCTTTTTCTTCCCATTTAATATCAAATTTTGGCATCCTGCTAGCCGAGTGCTTCAATTACAAATTTGAGACCAAAAAACCGGGCACGGATTCAGATCTTGATTGAAGATGAAAATGTGTGTTTTCTTTATTTAAATTTGCAATTGGACTTAAAAAGATTTTTCAATTGGAATAAAAAAATGTGTTTGTTTGTTATTACCAAAAAAAAGCGTGAGTTCTCTGAGATGGGTCTTTGGGATTCTTAAACTTCGAATTTCAAAGCTTTTGGAATTGTAGACGAGAGTTCGAAATTTTTGGAGTGGGTAGAAATCGAATTTAGAGAGAGAGCACTTGAAGATTTGAGGACAGAGAAAATGAAACGGTGTGCAGTTTTCCATTACTATCTCAAAGTGTTGGTGTGGTCAATTTTTGACAGCTGATGAGTTGGAGTACAGTGGTCTATCCTTGATTGGGCTAGGGTACCAAATCAGCATTCCAGCTTGGATCCCTCCCCCGGCCTACAAAAAATTTTTCAATTTGTCGTTGTTGAAAGCTTCCTTTGCAGAAAGACACAAAACTATGTTGTTTCGATAATGTTTGACAAGAATGGGGTGGTAGGTTTTTTTTTTTTTTAAAGAGTGAGAGTTTTGTATTGATAAACGTCTAGCGACACTTACAAAACGAAGATCATCACAAAGAACTTGGATAAAGCCAAATTAATCGTCTAACAAATACAAAACGAGTAAATCACAGGACAATTGATATCTTTCATCCTAACTCAGGCATGACTTGACGCAAAAATGACACTTTTAAATTGCCTAACATCTAATTAGGAGTCTCAAACGAGAAAAAGTGCAAAGATAAGGACAAAAAACACCAAATACCCGGGCGATCAGATGCACTCTAACAAAGAATGAATGCACCAATGAACTCCCAAGAACTACAAATCTGCCAAGTCGCCACGAGTTGCCCCGCCAAAGATATCGTGTAGGAATAGAACGCTAAAACACATATATCATTGTGCAGCAATCTCGATTGATAGAACTCGATCTTTAAATAAAATTCGTTCAAAGATGAAACTAACAACTCTCGTAAAACGAGAGATAAAACTCTCACAGATTAGACGACAAGTCGTTGATCTGGAGAGACGGGAGAAAAAAAAACAAATAAAAGAGAGAAAGAATAGTACTGATTCGTCGTCTACTTGATAAGAATAAGATCACCCCAAGCGTAGGGCTAATACGGCAATTGAAGCATAATAATCCGAAAGACCGGGTATCGTACCCAAGGGAAAATCATCACAGCTTGATTGGATTTGTAGATGTAAGAGTTGTAGCCTTGAGATGACCAACTTTAGGTTTGATTTGAAACGGAGAAAAGAAATGTGATAAACTTGAGTTTTAAACTATTTAAACTATGCAACTAGGTCTAGGGGATCTCAACACTCATAACTCGAATCAACTAGCTTTTCTCTTGAATTACTCAGTTTGAGATACGCGTCAAGGATCTCCCAAACCTGAAGATTTATCATTAAGACTATTTTACTAGAAAATGAGTCGAAACACCGTGCGAGTTCTAGTATTCATCTAGCAAACGCAAGGAATGACATAGCTTCAAGCATCATGCATGGCAAGTAGGCTCGCTCTTGCCTACGCAAGATCAAAGAGGTTAACATCGCCAAGTTTTGATAAACAAACACAAACTGTCTTGGTTTTTCAACTAAACATGGAGATTTATTAAGAGAAAAGCATGATCAACCCAAGCCATGGAGTGTTAATCACCCCATGACCAAGCCTAGCTAATTAACTACTCACTCATGCTAGAAATTGAATCAACAAAACTAATTATGCAATACATACTCTACCAACGGAATTTAAAATAAATAGAGATTTATATAGATCAAGAGTGCAGTTACAACTTTAATGAAGACGAAAACAACAAACTAAGATTAACTAAGGTAGAAAATGTAGGATTAAGCTAAGAAAATGAAAAACAAAGCAAAAGTAAACAGCAAGCAAAGTAGATCCTATCCTAGATCTAGAAAAAGGTACTCCTTGATATTTGTGACATAATGGGGTATTTATACAAGCCCACACTCATCCACAAAATATCTCAAAAACGCCCTAAAAATTTGTTGCGAAGGCCTTCGGTATCGATATACCGAACAACTTTGAACAGAATCCACTGGGCCGCCGTAGCAGCTTGGCATCGACACAATAGTTTCTTGTATCAATTCTCAATGTCTATTAGCCTACTGGATTCTGCTTGCAAACGGTTATCGATACCGCCTTCGTTAATTTTGGCTCTTTAGCTTCTGGCATCCAGCTTGGCTTTTAATGGTCTTGGCCACCCGATGGGTCTTCGACTCTTCGTTCTCGGGCCCCGATGGCTCCATTCTTGGTCATCTTGAGTCTTAAATGCCTCCGGCTTGCTCCAAGCTTTAAAATCCTTCTTTATTCAGCGGTTTTCCTACAAAATAAAATAAACTACCCTACGCATAATATGAAAGAAAACACTAATTTTGCTTAGCATAAAGCGATAATACTAAGGACTTAAGCACTAAGAATATGTATTATTGGGTGTTTATCAAGTACCATGGCCTTCCCCTCCCGCCGCCGCACATGGGTATGAAACTCATAGAGGGGAGGGGAAGGGAGAAGATGAGTTGTGGTGGTTAGGGTTGAGAGAGAGAGGGGGGGTTTATGCAAAGTTCTTTTGGAAATAGATTGATTGTTATGTGCTAGGGTATTCTTAGCTCTTGGATTCTTAAATTTTTTTCCATTTGATATAACATGTTATTTACATCATGTATATATGAATTACAAAGTAGAAATTCAGGACTCTATATCTCAATTATAAACGTCAATGAGATAACCAAACTCAACAAATCAACAAATACAGCAGTTTAAAAAGAAGATCAATACAAGAAACAAGCCTATCATAAGGAAAAACAAATAAGAGCAAGGAAAATAGAGGTGATTTTCACTCTCTTTTTTGATATACACGCTTCCTTTTTTTATTTTTTAGGGTTAAAAGTGAATGTATTTTTTTGCTATAAGACATAAGACAAACTATAAGACAAACAAACAAATTATTAAGACAAACAAACTATAATGTGACCACAATCATATATTACAAACATAATCGAAAGTTACAAACTACAAATTATTAATTTAAAAACAAAGTTTTCAAATTAAAACAAGTAAAGAACAACATGGCTCCATACATATGTAAATATCTTACTACTACTGATTATAAATTCGTTCTTGAACTTGACGCTTCTGTCCTACTTCCGGAACATTTTCTTCGATTATGTCCTTGTCCACACAATGTGCATGATTTTCTTCGATTATGTCCTTTTTGTCGATCCATTTCGTTACTTCAATGACTGTTGATATGGTCATATATATACGGAACGGTTCAATGGACACCCTAAAAAAACACCCAAAAAAACACCCTAAATCTCAATCTCACAGTTCTCGATCAAATTTTTATGATCTGAACCGTTCAATGCGTGCAGAATGTGATTTTAAGTGTACCAGCGAGAAATTAGCAAAAAAATGACCGGAAAAGGCTTGATTTGAGCAGTTTTTATTTGAACCGTTTAATAAAAAACTGTTCGAAACTGTTTGGATCAAGCCCTTTCCGGTCATTTTTTTTGCTGATTTCTCGCGGGTACCCTTAAAATCACGTTTTGATCACATTGAGCGGCTCGGATCGTCAAAATTTGATCGGGAACTATGAGGTGTTTTTTTAGGTGTTTTCTTAGTGTGTCCACGGAACCGCCCCGATATATATATAACACATCACGCACATTCAATATGCATGACGCATATTGGATATGCATGATACGCGCTGGATATCCAGCTGGCCAGGCTCGTATATGCCAGCGTGGATAATGCACATCCGATATGTGTGATGCACATGGAATGTGCGTTTTGAACTATTTTTAAAAATAGTTTGAAAAAACGTATATTTTGACAAATAGTTATTTGGAAACAAATAGATGGATAAAAAAACTCTATTACTAGTAATCTGCAAGTTATGGATGTATCATCAGTATCCTCTTACTACTATTACCACTCATCAGTATCCTCTTACTATTACCACTCATCCCCTTTTATTCGTCTTTCTGATGTAATGATTCCTAACACAATGCTTCCTTTATTACTTTCCAAACCTAATAAATCTCTTACCCATGTCAAGAGAGATTTATTACTACTTTCTTCACCTAATCCAAGCATTTCCTCATCGTTACAGAGTTCACAAAATGTACCTAGTTTAAGTTGTGATAGCAGCAGCATTTGTACCAACGATGTGCTTTCTTTCACAAATGATGATATAATCAATTCTTGTGGGTTATCCGACCAATTTTGTGTTCTATGTTAATCCTCTAAGATGCCGAATGCAGTCTTAAAACTTCTGAGTGACTATGATTTTTCACAAACCCAAATCGAAACCATAGTTTCCAAATACCCCAGCATTCTCTTCTGCAAAGTTGAGAAAACCTTCAAGCCTAAGATTGATTTCCTTAGTTGGGTTGGCTTATCCAAAACTGAATTCCTTGGTGTGGTCACCACGTGCCCTCTGTTATTTTCACGAAGCTTAAAGAATCACTTTGTCCTAATAGTTGAGTTTCTCATAACTTCGTTTGGTTCTCAAGATGATGCAGTTTTTGTAATTAAAAAGTACCCATTTATTCTGTTCAACACCTCAAAAAATTTGGTGCCTAATCTGTCAACATTGCGGAATCTTGGCATCCCCCAATCCCAGATTCCAAATATGATTGTAGGGAGGTATTCCCGAACAGGTACAATTAGTCATCGAGCACGTGATGTACCGGGGGCACGAGGTAGGCGTGATAAGCTTATCGCCGGGCAGTGCGATAAACGGCTGTATGGACCAGTGACATGAGAAGTCTTTAACCCAGACTGTCTGTTCATCTAATAAGGATAAAAGACATGAGAAATCCTTTTGTCCAAATGTGACGACACGGACCAGTTGCATGTGAGATCATTGGTCCATGTGGACTGTTCGGCATCAAGATAGCCGAACAGGGAAGAAGTTGCCCTAAATCATGACGCGGCAAGAGTGGTCCAGAAGGTTCCAGAACAGTAATATTCTGTAAAAGAATGGGATCCCGGATATATAGGATCAAGGCAAGACACCCAACGTGAATGGGATGTTTGGATGATTAGGGGAAAGAGTCCCAAAAGGACTGAGAGTCCCAAAAGGATTAAGCTATTATACAGATAAGGAACGAGCATCCATGAGATACTAGGTTTCCTATACGAGGTAGGAATCCTAGGGCAACAGGGATGCTGGGCAGCAAGCATCCGCGAATCTATAAATACGAGGTAAACTTGGAGGTAAAAGGTACGCAATATTTGGTGATCTCTTATTATCTTCCTACTGATAATTAGGGTTCATTGCTAGTTCGTGATACTAACTTAGCCGTCGGAGGGCCTTTGCCACGAGAGGCAAAGGTGCACTCACCCCTTGTCTGTTTTGCAAATCAGGGTTTCAATGAAGTACTAGGGTTCCGATGTAGAGGCACGTGAGGCCGTTGCAGTTTGGTGTTATCCAAAGCACCAATTATTTTCATCCCCCTACAATTGGCGCCGTCTGTGGGAAACGAGAGAATTCCCAGAAAAAATAACTATGATGGAGGAAGATCCAACCACACCGTTCAATCCAAAGAACCAGTTAAGTGGTGGAGGGGATAAGTCTCCACCAGGTGCTCCGAGAAAGCCAACTGGAAGAGAGGACAAAGCAACTACGGGCTCCACGAGAAGGAGCAAATCCCACCGAAGAGAGGCATCAGTGGAACGTTTAAGGAGTGTCCACAACAGCGAGGATATCCTCGACAAAAAGAGGAAGGAGATTGAGGAGTACGCTCGTTTGATTAAAAAACGAGAGTACGAGATACGAGAGTTACAGAGGGTACGGGATCACCCAGAGGATTCCAGACTCTCACGAAGGGATTCCGGAGAAGATAGGCGGGCTTTGCTAGTCCATAAAGAGCCTCATTCACGAGGAAGAAGGAGCAGGAGCAATAGTCCTACCACGAGACGGTATGAAGCTTCCCACGAAGGAGGAGAAGCAGAAGTAAAGACCGAATACTAGAAAGGCGAATGGCTTCTTCACGAAAAAGAAGGAGCAGAGAACGAAGTTGCACACCCGAGGAGGGAACAAGGAAGCATCACCGCGATAGGTACGAGAGGCCTGATGCTGATTGGGCCAAAACTACGGCTCACAAAATAAAGGAAAGTGAGGAAGGGACAGTGTCTGCACGAGAAGCGGCACGTAAAGCCCTGAGTAACATCGCAGCCTCCCCTTTTGCAAGAAGGCTGCAGGAAGCCAGGTTACCGAGCAGAGTGAAGCACGGAGCGTTCGTGCTTTACGAGAAGAACACGGACCCTGTGGCTCACATACAGCATTACCAGCAAGCCATGTTCATGCACGATGGCGATGATGCCATTCTGTGCAAAATGTTCCCATCAAGTCTAAGCAAGGTGGCCTTATCTTGGTTTCATAAATTGGCACCACGATCCATAAGAGGATGGAGGCAGTTGGCTGAGGAATTCACTGCTCGGTTCTTGACAAGTAGAAAGGCCCCAAAGACGTTTGAGAGTCTTTCCACCATGAAACAGGCAGAGAGCGAGCCGATCAGAGATTACGCAAAGAAGTACTGGGAAACTTTCAACGAGATTGAGAGTTGCAGTGACGAATATGCCATAGCAACCTTCAAAACTGGTTTGCCTGTTTGGGGAGAACTGCATCGCTCATTGAATAAACATCCGGTGGCTACGTTGGCCAAACTGATGGAACGAATAGAGCAGTACGCCAGAATGGAGGATGACATACTCCGCGAGGACGGCAGGATTGCTGCCGAACAGCCCAAGACACCTGCCAAGAAGGTGGATAAACCTGAGCCCAAGACGTACAAGGAGCGGAAGGAGTACGGGCAGGCTAAGAAAGATCCGTACAAGGAAAAGCAAGCCCCTGATCCCAAATCCTTCTTTTCTATCACTACTGTTTGGAAGAAACCAATCTATAGGATTCTTTATCGAATAAAGAATCAGCCATACTTCAAATGGCCCCCAAGTCTAGGCAGAGATAAAGACGCCAAACGTGCTACGAACCAGCACTGTAGCTACCACAAGGATTGGGGCCACATGACTGAAGATTGCAAGATGTACAAAAGACACCTTGACGATTTGGTCTCTCGGGGCTATCAAGGAGTTTATCTAGGAAGATCCCAAGGAAAAGGGGAAAGCTATGGAATTGGATTACGAACAGAATCCTAAAGGGGTAATCCATATGACACATGGGTTGGCCGCCCCTTATACGAGAAACGAGGTCAGGCTGTTACAGAGGCAGTTTAAGCACGATCAGCATGTCATGTGATTGGGTAATAAGAGAGGACGAGAGAGTGACGTATGCAATGAAAGCATAGCTTTCACAGATGACGATTTGGGAGAAGTCCAGATACCCCATATTGATGCTTTGGTCATAACCCTACGAGTTGGGGAGTATGACATCGAGAGGATCCTAGTGGATTCAGGAAGTTGTACAGAGGTGATGTACTACGACGCGTTCAAGAAGCTGGGGCTGGCCCAGACAGATTTGGAGCAGTCCACAACACCCTCGATTGGGTTTGGTGCAGGGGCAGTTTGGCCCCTTGGAAAGGTAACACTGTCTGTTCGGGCAGGATCAGTTGTTTTGAGGACGGTTTTTCTAGTCGTAGACGTTCCTTCTTCCTATAACGCAATTATAGGAAGAACCTGGTTGCAGAAAATGAGGGCAGTCTCCTCAACTTACCACCAGATAGTGAAATTCTCAGGATCCAATGGGATCGAAGTAATTAGGGGCAATCAGAAAGTGGCCCAACAATGTCTGATTTCCATCGTTAAGAAGACCCCAAAGGCCCACCACGTTCATACATTGGAAGTACCAGATCAACCGACTATCGAGGATGTCGGAAGATGCCCGGATGATAAGGTAATCGAGGGCTTGGACAAAATTCAGATCAACGAGGCTGATCCTAAAAGATATTTTTTGATTGGGGAATCATTACCAGCAGAGGAAAAGGCTGAATCAAAACGGTTTCTGAAGGAATATGTCGACGTATTTGCATGGGTACCAGAAGAGATGCCCGGTGTAGATGCTGACATAATCTGCCACCATTTGAATGTTGACCCTCAGCATAAGCCAGTTATCCAAAGAAAACGAAGGGCGGCCGTACAGCACGTGGGTGCTGTTGTTGAAGAAGTTAATCGTTTGCTTGAGGCAAAGGCAATACGTGAGGTTTACTACCCTGAATGGCTGTCCAACACCGTGGTCGTAAAGAAGAAGAATGGGAAGTGGCGTGTCTGTGTGGACTTCACAGACTTGAACAAGGCCTGTCCCAAGGACAGTTTTCCTCTCCCAAGGATAGATCAGTTGGTTGACGCAATAGCTGGCTATGAGCGAATGAGTTTTCTTGATGCATATCGAGGATATCATCAAATTGCTATGTTTGGGCCCAATCAGGAGAAGACTTCTTTTATCACTCCACGAGGTTTATACTGCTATAGTGTTATGCCATTTGGGCTGAGAAACGCAGGGGCGACATACCAAAGGCTTGCAACTATCATGTTCAGAGAGCTGCTCGGGAAAA
>BPLS01000518.1:2783936-2806570 GCA_019656275.1 Rhododendron kiyosumense
GCAGCCTTCTTGGCGCTGTCCATCTCCGTCAAAGCTTGACTTAGACTATCCTCAGCTGTCTCAAGTTTGCTTTTTGATTTAGTAGCCTCAGCTTTGGCTTTGTCTCTCTCTCTCTCTCCAGTCTCGAGACTGTTCTGAGCAGCCTCGTATTGTCATTCAAGAGTCTGATCCTCTCAGCATTAGCCTTTTGAAACTTCTGACCTAACGTCATCATCTTTTGGATAAGCTGTGCGAGTACTAAACACAAGTCAGAGCAATTCTTAGCTACTATTAGGAAGGCAAATCCAATGAGAGAATGAGTTGGTTACCTTGATTCCACTGACGAGACCAGTGGATACAAGCCTATCTGCAGGAGACGACGATTCCTTCTGCATGTCGACCGGAAGTGATAAAGCCTGTGCCAAAGCCAGGGCGGTCTCAGTCGAACTGGCACTGTCCCCGATGTGAACGGGACGATCACCCCTAATGAGTGGGGGAGCCTATGACTGGGGAAGCACTTCGAGAGGAGGCGATTGAGGTTGATTGATTTCCGTGTCAGTTGGAACATCAGAGGATGATGGGTTCTCGATCCTTGGACTCTTATCCTGATGGGCATCTGCAGCCTCAAGGGAGCTATCGCGAGGGGACGAGGATGCTCGTGTCAACCTCCCCCTTGTGCGACGAGATTGAGGGGGGGCGGCACCAATTGATGCCACTCTATTAGCACCACCGCGTCCTCGCGTTGGGACAGTAAGTAGAGAACTGAGATTCAGAGGTTAGAGAGTCATGTTACCTGGATTTGGGGGAGAGGGTGAATACCCGTAAGAAGATGACTGGCTGGTGTCGTTGGTATGGATTGGCCGTTCAGACTGTTGTTGAGGAACAGTCTATCTCCGATATCTCCTGAGTACCAGGCACGGTAGGGGACTGCCTTCTGATATTGGGAACTGACCTGGCTCCCCGGCAATCGTAACCCCAACGTTGGTCCTCACACTCGTTGATTGAGGGGCCGTAGACGTTGAGGCGCCACTCGTGCTCGGGTGGGCTAACCTCCTATCAATAAATCCCTTGTAGGCGGGATCGTAGTCCAGTAGGACGTGTGCGTCACGACCACACCCAGCAATTCAGGTACCCGGCTCTCCTGTGTACTTTAGGACCCTGTTGATGTCCTCTGTTCGGATGTAACTCGGTTCGCATCTGGGGCACTTGTTGGCATTGTCAGCTGCAAAATTGTAATCCAAAGCTGAAACTAAAGACATAAAAACAAAGGGGAAACAGTCAACGAAAATTTACAGAGCGAAATCAGAGGCATACGTGGGTAACCCCATATTTGGGGGCAATGCAAACCCACCACTTGGCCGTCCTCCCCTATTGGCTCGAATGCTTCCGTTACATAGAGAAAATCAATCTCATGGTCACGGGCAGAGTCTGGCAGGTTGAGCACGAAACGCTTTTCTGCTCTCCTAACTTTGAAGTAAAAAGTGTTATACTCGGGGTTTAGCACGATGCTATACCACCACTGGATATCCCATAAACCCTGCTGGGTCCCTAATATCCTATTCAAGGCCACAATCCCCATCACTAGCCTAAATACATTTGTCAAGACTTGCATGGGGGTGAGGCGGTACCAATTCAAAACTTGGCGGAGTAATGGGTGGAGGGGGAAACGGACCCCACCCTCGACAATGGCTACTATCGGGATGCACATTCTATCCCAAGTACCGCCATCCCTGTCAGCACCTAAAGGGGCAAGCTCAATTCCTACGTTATCGGGAATATTGTAATCGGCCCTGAACGCCGCCATAGCACTACGAGTTTCACATAGCTTCCTAAACTTGCTAGGTTTGGGAAGGTTTTCGTTATTTTCCGCCATGAGTATGGAGGAACAGAACGGACAAAGAAACCCTAAGTGAAAGGGAAAAATCTGGAGTGAATCTCAGAAAAAGATGCAAATGAGGGTGAGAACAAGAATCTTACGGAGTGGATGCAGTGGTGGCCTGAGATGCAATCGAGTAGCAGACGGCGGCAATGGCGGAAAGAGAAAGAAGCAAGCTTTCGCCTGGTTGTAGAGAGAGAAAGCTAAAGATTCGGTTTCATTTTTGAAAACCAAAAGTATCCCCTTTTATGGGGTTTAGGCGTAAGGGACGGAAATGAAACGCCGCCCCTTACGCCGTTACAAGAAAGGTAACGGAAAGAGGGCTCCAGAGGACGTAATTCTGATGCCGTTTTCACCGAAACGTCAATCAGAATTAAATGCAAGACGTACGAAATACGCCACGTGGAGTCATTAACCCAAATTGGTATAATGACAGAGACGCCAAAAGGCATCAATGAGTATTAACACGAATGACTGCTTGGGGTTAGACGAGTTTGGTCTAGAACGTTTGTTTCTAAAAAAGCTTCACCCATTGCCCCCGAACAGTGGCGGATGGATAAAGCTGGGGAGCAATTGTAGGGAGGTATTCCCGAACAGGTACAATTAGTCATCGAGCACGTGATGTACCGGGGGCACGAGGTAGGCGTGATAAGCTTATCGCCGAGCAGTGCGATGAACGGTTATATGGACCAGTGACATGAGAAGTCATTAATCTAGACTGTCTGTTTGGCTAATAAGGACAAAAGACATGAGAAATCCTTTTGTCCAAATGTGACGACACGGACCAGTTGCATGTGAGGTCATTGGTCTATGTGGACTGTTCGGCATCAAGATAGCCGAACAGGGAAGAAGTTGCCCTAAATCATGACGCGGCAAGAGTGGTCCAAAAGGTTCCAGAACAGTAATATTCTGTAAAAGAATGGGATCCCGGATATATAGGATCAAAGCAAGACACCCAACGTGAATGAGATGTTTGGATGATTAGGGGAAAAAGTCCCAAAAGGACTGAGAGTCCTAAAAGGATTAAGCTATTATACAGATAAGGAACGAGAATCCATGAGATACTAGGTTTCCTATATGAGGTAGGAATCCTAGGGCAACAGTGATGCTTGGGCAGCAAGCATCCGAGAATCTATAAATACGAGGTAAACTTGGAGGTAAAAGGTACGCAATATTTGGTGATCTCTTATTATCTTCCTACTGATAATTAGGGTTCATTGCTAGTTCGTGATACTAACTTAGCCATCGGAGGGCCGTTGCCATGAGAGGCAAAGGTGCACTCACCCCTTATCTGTTTTGCAGATCAGGGTTCCGACGAAGTACTAGGGTTCCGATGTAGAGGCACATGAGGCCGTTGCAGTTTGGTGTTATCTAGAGCACCAATTTTTTTCATCCCCCTACAATGATCGCTGATATAATAGGTGGCCATGTAATAGCATGCACAAAACCGTGCAGGTTTAGTAAGGTTGTGTCCACTGCAATGGAAATGGGTTTCAACCCTTTGTCATTGGCATTAAAAATGCTGTCAGTGCAATGTTTTTCTGCTCTGGATCGACTTGGGAGGAGAAACTTGCGTTTTACAAAACCTTGGGGTTTTCCGATGAGGAGACCCTTAATATCTTCATGTTCAACCCCTCTTCGATATCCCGGTCAGAGGAGGTGATAAGAGGCACGGTGGAGTTCAACGTCAATAAGTTTCATTGGAGCCCATCACAGTTGTCAAGGAGGGCGCTGTTGTCAAGAAACAAGATTCATGAAAATGTGAAGTTATTAACAGTTTTGAACTGTAGAGAGAACGAATTCTTGCGGAGGTATGTGATTAAGTACGACGATGAGACTCCTGAAGTGTTGGACAAGTACCAAGGTAAGATGAAAATTTGCTGAATGTGATTTATATTGGGAAGAACTGAGCAGGCTACCGTTTAAAATTATACTGTAGCTCAGAATGTAAGGGGAGCAGTTGAGCTCTATGTAAAGGAAGTTTCATTGTTGCCAATTAGAGTAGTCAAAAGAGGAGCTTTGGGACGACGGGTTTGGCTTTGCAAGTTTTACAGTGCAGAAACAAGATTTAAGATTCTGACTGTAACCTCAATTGCGAAGACCGGATAGAGCAATTCCTTGGTGAGGTACATGAATAAGTACGCGAGCAGGTTAGTTTCCTGAAGTGTTAAAATGGCTACCAAGGTAAGACGAAATTTGATGAATGAAACTTTGATTCTAACAAAATGAGGACTGCTTTTATCTTTGCTTTCTGCCTTACGCTTTGTGGTTTACCATTTTCATCTATGCTTATTCTGTTATGAGTATAGTGTACTAGCTTTGGTGCCTCAGATTGAGATACTAAAACATTGCTGTCAATTAGTACGTATCTATTTAAATGTGCTTTTGGTGTGAAGTTATTCACGGGAAGAGCTAGCTAGGTTTAACATAAGGGATAACTGGTTTATGTGAAAAGCAAAATGATTACCCTCATTGCGTCACAATGGTGATCTTGTTTTTTAGTGTGAATTTTTTCCTTAGCTGGCTTCTACCCGATATGAGATGTTGTTCAACTAATTAGTGTGCCAAATTGCCAATAGATATTTTCCGCTAAATAGTTGACGAGAGAATGTGGTCTTAACAACATATACTTGCTTTGTTACAGTCATTTTCCTACTACATAAAAAAAGTTGAAGCACTGAAAAAATCAATCAAGGAAATCATTTCTGTATTTTACAAAGGTGCACAAAATGTGGTATAAAACATATGTTGCAATCTCAAACAGTGGACAATTTTGTTTCTTCAGGAAACTTATTACATAAGCTGCTGCATAGCACCTATAAGCTATTTCTTTGGTTTGTTTGGACTTTCAAAACATTGAAGATTCATGAATCCCCCCATTCTTATAAGATAACTGCTTCATGGCATAGGCAATATTGAGGTTAGGATGAAAGTGTAAGAATATAGTAGTATATAAGAAGCATATCTATGTTTCTTTCTAATATGGGATTAATTTATCCTCCATATTTTTCCCACTGGTCAATTGAATAGCTATGCAACATTACCACAACCTGTTTTTTTTTTCAAAATGCTAATGGTATGACGCTTACTGGTGGTTTGATGGATCCTTTTTTGCACTATTAGTTCTGTGGTATATGGTATGATGCTTACTGATGATTTGATAGATCCCTTTCTGCACTACTGGTTTAGTGTTATAATTTGGCGTGTTAACCTCGAGGTTGTGGATTTGAATCTGAGTGCATCTTCTTTGCACACATATTGCCTAGTGTTAGATTTTAATAAATTCTAGCTCGGCAAGTACCCCATTGACGAGTACTAATGTCAGAGGAAACTCTAACACCAACAGATGATAGCCCTGAGCCTTAACCTCAACCAAAGTCGTGCAATAAGTAATATCGTATCAACCTTCTCAATCTCCGACCTCAGACCAATTTTCTTTCAATAACTTTTGCATTAACTAGCCAAGTGCTTTCACCCCACCAAAAAATATAGTGGTTAAGGCTCTCTTTCTAAGCAATGCCCTCTTGAGATTGAAAGAAATGCCAATGCAAAAATATTTTGATAAAATAAAGCAAGTTGCTCATACAACGGAAGTAGCCTGTGTTAGAGCTTACCACTTTAATGATTGCTGGCCCATATGGTATGGAAGCAAGAAATTATTTTAGATCTGTTCGGAGGAGTATTGAATGGTCAGAGGATTATTCCTGAGAGTCTATCTGAGGAATGGTCATCTCTTTACTCATGTGTGTGTTGACTCCATATTTTCCCTTCTCTAATTGTATGTCTGAGCATAAAGTTCAAGAGCAAGAGAGAGAAACCACTTGCGTCTGGTTTTCCATAGCCTCAAAGGAAAACTAGTGGTGATATTCATATAAGTCTTGGATCCAACAAGCTTATACTCTAATGGATCCAAGTATGTCAATTATATTTATGTAATTTCCGCTTGAAGCTTGATTTGTGAAAAACATGATAGTTCTTGATCTTGAATTAAAAGCTTGTTTCAATATGTAACTCCATTAAGAAAATACTTATAGCATGTAACCTTGTCTATCTCCACTCCTCTGAAGTCCAACCTTTTCAAGTAGAATGAAAATTCAGCCCAGATATTTATAAAATTTATTTGTGGACATCATAATTCACAGAATGTTTGCAGTATCGATGGAACAACAAACTGAAAGACTTTGCATTCTCCATATAATATGCAAATTTTTCCACGGCAAAGTGGAAAGGTAACCAGACCATCATGATACCTTTGATTATAACTGAACTGGATGTCCTAAAAATAGTCTCCACATGCCTTTTATTTCTCCAACGAAGCTTGAAGAATCACCTTGTTCGATCAATTGATTTTCTTACAACTTTATTGGGTGAGAAACAGAATGTAGCCAATGCAATCCAACAATTCTATGTATAGAATCTCAAAAAATCTAGCACTTAATCTGTCAACATTAATGAACTTTGGCATTCCAAAAATGATGTCTTGATTGATGAGCAGGAAGTGAGTCAGGAACCTTGTCTTCATTCTTTGATAGTTCAGAATTGCAAGAAGGACTGTTAATTCCTTAATGCTTATGTACGTTTTTCTTTTCATTGCATTGTATGAATCTTTTTTCCTTCTCTTTTTTTTGCACTATGATCCATATATTTTAAGAAAAAATGCAAAGAATGTAAAGCATTTTTATTCTTTGCATTTTTTCATGTCTTTAGATCCACCTTGATCTAGTCTCTATAAAACTAGAATCTTATATACATACTACATAAGCTGCTTTTTCGAGACACCATTTTTCGAAATACAGTAGTGTTGTTCGATAAGCAACCTCCTTTACAAGATGCTTGTTTTGATGAACTGTGATTATGATAAACAGGAAGTAAAAATTCAGTGAATGGCTGGTAATTTTAGCGATTGCATGGGATACCTTATTTACAAAATTCACTTATATTGCTAGATCAATCCACTTGAACGATTGTTGCTAGATGAGGTGTGATTCCCATAGCAAATAGAATGCGCAAGTCACATGGTATTGTCATTAAAAGAGTGTGGACACAGTGACTAAATGAGGCCAAGGATGCAATTACAAAGATGTAAATTGTGTAATTTTTGGTTGATCCTCTGATGTTTGAAGAGACTCTTGATTGTACTTTCACATGGACCAGCAGCAGCTGTGTTTGGTTTCCTTATGAGTATGGTATCTTTGGGTTGGATAATGTTGAAGATGGGGGTTCTTCATGTCCCATCTAGGTGCAATGCTATAATTTGATCAAATCACCTTGTTGGACAGGAAAATACTTTCAAACTATGTTTTGTGAACTCTCGTACAAGTGTTGAGTGCAGGTATGTGCCTGAGTGTCAGTTTCATCTGGTTCTAATTTCAAGTGTTGCACTCATGTCTCTGTGGTTACTGTTGGAAAAAGGAAAGAAAAGGGAGAAGATAGGGGGTAGAAAATCGAACTAAACGGGTGTGAAATCTATGACCTCCTACTCGGGGATAAACACATCTAAAACTAAATACTCAGACTTAGAAGTGTCCGTTTGTTGAAATACGAAAGTAACTCAAGCTAAATGCTATTTATTTGGCCTTGCCATCCCCAAAACATTCAAAACAAATTTAACATTTCTCTAGCACATGGTAACATTGGTGAGTCCACCTGAGAAGATGAAGGAAATGTTCATAGCCACTCTAGTCAGTATAGCTTCTGCCTCTAGTTCGTTTTTACCCCTTTTCTTCTGCAGCAAATGAAAGGAAGATCTTTTTTTTAATCAATTTTATTTGTTTGTTTTTTTGGATGCCTACCAAGGTTAAATTTGACGAATGCAACTTGAATTTCGAGGAAATGAAGAGGCAATCGGCTTGTAGAACTTTTATCCAACTTACAGGTCACTTTTGGTTATCTGACGTTCTCACCTTTGTATAGATTATTGAGTGCTCAATGCTAGCTTAGTTAGAGCAATTCGAGCTATTGAAATGTTTCCCAACCCATCTTTGTGTGTAGATTGCATTGGGCTTTTTATAATTTGACTATGTTTCTCTTATTTGTGCTTCAAGTTGATGGGTGCATGTTGCTTATGAATCTAAATAGATGTGGTAACTTTTTCCTTTGTATATGTTTTGGAGCTTACCAAATAGTGGGGTAACATGAAATCCGCATGGGAATGAAAATTGTATACATGTTTGATGGAGGAACCATAGAGTTGTACAAAATGCTGCTCATCCAACCTATAGAGGACACCTTTCTCATTCCTTTTTTTTTTTTTGATAACCAGGTGTCCATGCCAGTTTGTACACACCTCAAGCAATCCTCGGCCCTGTAGTTAATGACTGGGCAAACTCTCTAGTGGCCCCAAAGGGGCTCATAATACCTAGGAGGTTTCTAACTTAAGATCTTATTAGGGAGCAAACCTCTAAAGAGACACCTTGTATATGAGATTATAGGAGTTTGTAAGGACATGAAAGTTCCTCAAATTCCAAGCACAATTAAAAGAGCTGAAGCCATATTTTGACGAAAGATCTGCTGTAGCATGGCCTTGGCAGCTATGAAAACGAAAGAAAACTGGGGACTGGGGAAAGAGTAACTCAAAGTTTGGAACCAGTTTCTAATGTTATGTTAAGTTGCATAAATTTTGAATGATATGAAGGTTTCTATTCTGGAACTGACGTGAAATTGTTGGTTAATGTATGTTGTCTTACATTACTGGTTTTTTCATCCATTTACTTATTTGAGCTCTCGGGTCCGTAAAGCGGTAAAAGGGCTGTATTGCTAATGATGCTGTGAATGCTTCTATTTGGGATTGGCTTGTAGTGCGATCTAAACTTGCTGTCATCTATTTAGAACTGACTTGCATTTTGATCTAACTCGGAGAAATATAGCCAGCACTTATGAGTGATTGTGATTTGTGATAGACAAGCTACTTCGCAAGAAGGATGAAGAAGGCCAGTTGACGCAGCAACCTGGAGCTATGAAAGGCTCTCCGCCAATCCTTATTGATTGATTCGGGCTCTCATCTTCCCTTCTTTATGGTAAGATTGGATATCCTTTCTTCTTAGTTTCCTGCCATTTCACTCAAGATAAACATTGCTTTGTTGATCATCTGTTATGTAAGTTCCCTGTGGTGTAAGTCCCCTAATATGGGGGGAAAAAAGTTGCTTCTACAACCATTTGTCTTCCTCTTTTTGAGCATTTGGGCGTGTTTCTTTTAATCCATATCCAAGTTTCCTCTTTTTGAGCATTTAGGCATGTTTCTTTTAATCCATATCCAAGTTCCTAAAAGAACCTCCTTTGAAGTCATACACAAGTTAAAAGTTTGTTCCAAGAACCACATGTTGATTCTTGTAAGAATTGTTGGGAGCACCGAGCACCATGAATCTCAAATTGCCTTCGTTATGCGCATACCACATTTCAAATGCTTTTCTTTTCTTTTCGTTTCATGAATCGTATCAACTAGCTAGCCTCTTCGAAGAAAGTTCCTTTTTTGGCAAATTTTCACATCTTTACGTTCATTCCCGATCTAGTGTCTTTTCTAAAACACAAGCTTATATGATATATCTAGAAGTTGCTTCATGCAAACACTAGTTATCACTTTTCAGATATGAATGAAACCCCTTGAAAAATAAGAAAGGAGGCATAATCAGAAGGCTGTGGGGGCATTGGCTGGATTAGGGGAAAAATATCGGGCATCTTATAGTGTTAGTGATTGAATGGGAGACTCTAAATGCGACATACATTTTATATTGGTAGATCAATCCCCGTATAACTGTATTCGGATGGTATGTGATTGAAAGAAATGAACTAGAGATTGTATTATTTTTCATATTGAGCAACTATGTTTGAATTCCTTCTTGTGAATAATTTTGTCTAATGTCTCTCGTACTTACCGAGACCATTTATCCATCTATCTATCAAACAATATTTTATACAAATGTGTTTGAACCTCAAAAGCCACCAAACCCATAATCCTGAGAGAGAGAGAGAGAGTGCGGGGGGGGGGGGGGGGGCGCGGCGTGGGTGGGTTGGTTGGTTACGTGGGAGAAGGAGAGGGTGGGAAGTGGGAGGGGCTATCCCCTGTACCAAATTGGTGTTCCAACTTTAAGTACCATGTTTCTAATTCCTTCAAGTGTGTTGTTAAAGTTAAAATTGTTTTTGTTTGTATCAAAATTCTAGTGTTATGCCTATTCGATATACGAGAATGATAAAAAAAATACAATCATGATTTTTTTTTTTTTATCTTGTACATCCTGGTAGTCCAATGTGGAGACGTATCTCTGTCAAGAAAACGTGTTATGACCATGTGGGAAATACATACTATTCTACTATATCTTTAGGCCAACTTTGAATAACTGATAGAAAAAAGCTAGCTTTCACATTGACCCAATATAAGTAAACCAGAAATGCTCAATAAAGTAAGGTGGGCCATGATCCAGGCCATGAATTAGAGAGGACATTTCCAACCACACCAACTCATTTACGAAGAGAGAGAGAAAAAAGCTAGCTTTCACATTGACCCAATATAAGAGCATGTACACCAGGGTCAGTTAAAATACCTACTCAATTTGGACCTTTATCAATTTTACATGTTAATTTTTTGTTTGGGTTTGCACCAACACTCTCTAACATCTTCTCCATCCTATAAAATATTAAATTCAATGGAAGAGAGAGAAGGAACAATTTAATAACCAGAGAAAATGAGAGGCTGGCAGGCAGCAGAGAGAAAAAGAAACAATATCTTAATAAATCCCTTGTGAACAGTTGCTCGGTAATTGAAGCGAGCTACAGGGCACAAAGGGATAATACCTCACTGTATACAGAGGCTGCTGCACCCTTGTTTTGTGTCTTATTTCGGTAAAATAGCCACAAAAGTTGTTTTTGCTAGTTTGATGTACATGCTCTAAGTAGGGGTTCTTACTGGCCGCCCCTTTTTTGTCTCCGTGTGTTTGTCCAAACCCACCCAATGTCAAACCCTACCCATGTAAGTCCTGTTTTAAGTGAGTTACCAAAAATACCCCAAAATCCTTGGAGTTCAGATTCACATCCTCAGGTAGTAAAACCAGATTCTCTCCTTCAACTCTCTCTCTTCTCATGTTTGTTGTTCAGATCCAAAGCAAAATAGAAGACGGACTCGGATCTGAATTCCATGACTTCGAGCACGGCGTCGACGTCAACAGGGTCTTAGTTCTCTAACATGCTCTCCGGCCACCGGAAGAAGCAGTCAGCGACCGGGTTCGGCTGGGTCGGAACCGAGATCGGGCCCCTCTTTCTCTCCACCGCCCTGTTCCTCGTTGCCGTCCTTGTCTTCGGCCGGACCTTGCCTCCGGTTGTCGAACCTCACAGCGAAAAGGTCAAAAACTGATTCAAAACGCTAGGTTCGGAACAGTAAGGATTTTTGGTAGAGTTTGAAGGAGTGGTTAGAACTAGGAAGTTCATTCAAGTTTTGTTTAATCACCTGTAAATTAGGCTGTAATGTAATCTGAGAGTGGAGGATGGGAAGCTCAAGATCCACTCGGTGAAACCCTCTTGATGTTGGACTGTGAATCCGGACGAGATTGGAAGGGACTCGAGTCCTATGTAATCTGAGAGTGGAAGGGGAGGAATTAGGGGTGTGAATTGTGTAATTTGGGGGCTGTGAATTATGTAGCTGAGGTGTGTGAAAGAATTCACTCCCTAAAAATTCACACCAAAAATTCATACTAAAAATTGTGCACATGAGGTGTGTGAAAGAATTCACATCGAGAATTCACACCTTTCAAGAATTTCGAAAATAATTTTTTTATATAAAATTTGACGGTTGGGTCCTTTGTTATTGCACTATTGAGTGTTTTTTTTCTTGTCTATCCTATTCGGAGCTGTGAATTCTTCATTTGGTCACCATGTTCTGCTATTTCTTCATGTTTCTATGGCTATAATGTCCAATTAGGGTGTAATTCCTTATTCTTTTTGATTTCCTCTCTCCCTATATCTTTGATGTGTATATATGTATATATATTTAAATCCACGTTTCTGTCTATCTAAGAAGAGTTGAATAAAATTTTCCAAATCCATGGGATAAGATTTTGAATTTGGGGGAATTTGATGGTTTTGTGGTTTCATTTTCTTATTGCAGAGAGATTTGATGGTTTGAGACAATTAAACTGTACAAAATGCAGAATTCACAAGTCCCAAATGCAAAATTCACAGGTCCCAAAATGCTGAATTCACATGTTCAAAAGACTGAATTCACCCCTCATCCAAGGGTGTGAATTATGTAAAGGCGTGTTAATTTATGCAAACGGGTGTGAATTCTGTAGGGTGTGAATTTTGGGCGGGGTGTGAATTCTTAGGGGTGTGAATTCTGTGAGGTGTGAATTTCGGGTGGTGTGAATCCTTGGGGTTGTGAAAGGGGTGTGAATTCTAGGTGTGTGAATTCTGAGGAGTGTGAATTCTGTGAGATGTGAATGCTGAGGAATGTGAATTCTGGGTGTAGGGAGGTATTCCTGAACAGGTACTATTAGTCACCGAGCACATGATGTACCATGGGCACGTAGTAGGCGTGATAAGTTTATCGCCGGGTAGTGAGATGAACGACTGTATGGACCAGTGACATGAGAAGTCATTAACCCAGGCTGTCTGTCCGGCTAATAAGGACAAAAGACATGAGAAGTCCTTTGTCCAAATGTAACGACATGAACCAGTTGCATGTGAGGTCATTGGTTCATATGGACTGTTCGGCAACAAGGTATCCGAACAGGGGAACAAGTTGCCCTAAATTATGATGCGGCAAGAACGCTCCAGAATAGTAATATTCCGTAAAGGAATGAGATCCCGAGGATATAGGATCAAGGCAACACACCCAACGTGAAGGGGATATTCGGATGATTAGAGGAAAGAGTCCCAAAAGGACTAAGAGTCCCAAAAGGATTAGGCCATTATACTGATAAGGGAATCAGAATCCATAAAATACTAGGTTTCCTATACGAGATAGGAATCCTAAGGCAACAAGGATGCTTGGGCAGCAAGCACCCGTGAGACTATAAATACGAGGTAAACCTGGAGGTAAAAGGTACACAATATTTGTAACGACCCTGATTTTCGGTCGTTAAAAATTTCGTTAAATATTTGAATTTTATTTTAATTTCCTTGTGGTTTGTCAAAATTACATTTTTGCCCCTTGAAAAATTATTTCTTGACGTTTTAGTCCGCTTAGCTAGACTAACTAGCTTTTAACCATCCGATTGGAGAAACTAAGTTAGGAAGCTATCTCGTTACTTTTCCCTAACTGCAAATTGACCGTTTTGCCTCTCGTGGACCTTTTGACCCTTTTGAACCCTAGACTAAGAATTTTAATATTCTTTTTCTTTTAATCAAAATGGTTATATTCTTTGTCCATTGGACAATAGATGTTAGGGAAACTATTATCCATTGGATAATAGAAACCCCAATTCTTTATTTTAAAAGTATACTTGATTAAAATACTATGAATAGTAAAAAGTAACTTTTTGATTACTTTAAGGTACCTTTTTGGATTATTTTAATGTTTAATCTCCCTAGCAACCATTATCCATTGGATAATAGAAGTTAGGGTGGTTATTATCCTTTGGGTAATAAGTTACTCTTCAACAATAGTACATGGGTTGATTAATTTAATATTTTCTTTTTAACCCCATGTGCCAAAGTACCAATTATTTTAAAATAAAAGTTGCCAAGTCACTATTGTCCATTGGACAATAGAAGTTAGGGGATTTATTACCCAATGGATAAAAGGGTTAGTCTTCCACCAAGTACAAGGATTTCAATAAACTAATCTTTTTCAAAAATCCCATGGGATGATATAACAATATTTTATTGGAGGATTTTAATACCTAAGGTTTCTTAGGTACTCTTTTATTATTCTTTATTGGGGTTTTTGATCTTCTTAGATACATAAGTACTTATGTATATATTAAGTTAGTACTTGATTGTTTATCTATTGGGCTAAGTACCATGTGCTCAATTTAGGGTTTAAAAGAGAATCCTAGCCTTTAAGGGCTATTTTTTATCTTAAGTACAAAAGTAATTAGATTTTATTGTTATTTGCTATATATATATACATATATATGTACCATGTGAGAGCAAGAGAGGAGAGAGGGAGAGAGAGAACCGTGGGAGAGAGAGAGAGAGAGAGAGAGAGAGAGAGAGAGAGAGAGGGCCGGTTGAGAGAGGAGAGAGGGAGAGAGATTTGATTGGTACTTGCCTTTGATCTTCCATTGTACATCCAATCTTGGAGATTTTTCTCTTCCAAGCAAAGAATTAAACTCCATTGTACTCCTTTGAACACCTTGCAATGGTTTGAACCCTTGGATCTTATACCAATATCTTTCTTGCCCACCAAGGATCCATCATAGCCATCCAATTGATCCAAGATCAAATCTTGGTACAAAATAGCCTTACAAGCCTAGGGATTTCCTTGATCTTCCATGATCTCTTGCCAAGTGTCAAGGTGAGACTTAGAAAGAGAGAGAGGAGAGGGCCAAGCTCTTGCCTATAAATAGAAGGCCATTCCAAGCCTTTCAAAGCACACCTCAAAGCAATAGCTCTTCCTTCTCTCTAGAAAACCATTTCCAGTTTATGGGCAGCCACTGTCCCGTCGGAAATCCTCTGTTTTCTCCTGCCTAGAGTAGTTTTTAGGATCAACTTCCTTCTGGAAAGTTGTACAGCACTTCGAAACCTTGAAGTTAGGCTCAAGAATCACCCCAATCGGTTAAGAAATGACCAAGATGTCGTCATCCGAAGTTCAGTAAAATTTCTGGATTTCCTTTTTCCAGACAGCTTACTGTCTCTTTGTTCATCCCCATTTTTCTCCAACCTAAAGTCGTTTCTAGGATTAACTTTCTTCACGAGAGTTGTAGAGGGTTTAGAGATCTTCGTTCTCGACCCAAGAACGACTCTATTCGGCCAAAGATTGACCGAGTTACTGCCGTCCGAATTTCGGTCCAGATTCGCGAGGAATTCCACCTAGCTTATTCGGCCCCGACTAGTTTCGGATCAAGGTAGGATACTCTTACCCTATTCCTATGTATATGTAAGATCTCGTATTCTTCCCTTTTAAAGTAGGTTATATTTATAAACTTTCCGTTTCAAGTATTTGTATTTTGATCTTGAAATTAATTATGAGTATGCTTATGTGAGTTGTTTGTATTACTTGTGGCGTTAAGCTTTACGCATTGATTTGAGCATGTTAAATATAGAGTTGGATGATCTTGTTGGATTACGATGAATGATATTTACTTTTGTCCTACCACGGAGTCTTTGCATGTAACGAGACACGAGAATCGAGAAAGTAGAAACATGACATCTAGGGTGTGTTTGAAAAGGTTGAAATGTTTTGAAAACCACAATGTGGCCGGACTTGCCCATTGTGTGAGGTGTGTATGTGTTCCAATGGGAAACCGGAGCAGCGGAACCATTGTGAGGGTGTGTGCCAATGGGAACCCGGAGCAGCGGAACCATTATGCGTTCCCATGGGAACCCGGAGCAGCGGAACCATGGTGAGGTATAGCTTGGTTATCCGTGGAGAGGAGCCAATGCAATGTGTGCCAATGGGAACCCGGTGCGGCGGAACCATTGTGAGGATACTCGGGAACCCGGAACGGCGGAACCGAGGTTGGGTGTGTATGGCTTGGTTATCCGCGGTACGGAGCCAATGCTAAAGATTTTGAAAGGCTTGGTTATCCGCGGTACGGAGCCAATGCAAATGATTTTGAAAGATGGTTTTGTAAATGTAAATGATTGACACGGTCTACGACGAGTCGTGTAGGAGAAACAAAGAGAAACTTGGACACCAACGTTGATATCAAATGTGGACATGTTAATGTTGTCTTGTTTGTAAGTTATGGGTTAGCGGGTAAGAATTTCCTATTGAGCGTTGTAGCTCATGGTGTTACCTTGTGGTGACCCTGGCATATTATATCGGTGGCGACGCTGGTATAATGTGTCAGACCTTGTAGATGATCAAGATGGACCGTTCTCTTGGAAGCGTCCGGAGCTGAGGAGCTGGCTAGGATGAAGAAACAAGAGGAGCTGTAGTTAGGAAACCTTAGTTTCCTTTTTGTTGAATAAATGTACCCTTTGAAGTATTTTTGATGTAATAAACTCTCTTTATTATGTAATAAAATGCTTCATTAACGTACCCTGATTTTGGGGGCGTTACAATATTTGGTGATCTCTTATTGTTTTCCTACTGATAATTAGAGTTCATTGCTAATTCGTGATACTAACTTAGGCATCGGAGGGCCTTTGCCACGAGAGGCAAAGGTGCACTCACCCCTTGTCTGTTTTGCAGATTAGGGTTCCGACGAAGAACTAGGGTTCCGGTGTAGAGGCACGTGAAGCCGTTGCAGTTTGGTGTTGTCCAGAGCACCAATTATTTTCATCCCCCTATAATTGGCGCCGTCTGTGCGAAACGAGAGAATTCCCTGAAAAGATAACCATGATGGAGGAAGACCCAACCACGCCGTTTAATCCAAAGAACCAGTTAAGTGGTGGAAGAGATAAATCTCCAGCAGGTGCTCCGAGAAAGCCCACTAGAAGGGAGGACAAAGCGACTACGGGCTCCACGAGAAGGAGCAAGTCCCACCGAAGAGAAGCGTCGGTGGAGCGGTCAAGAAGTGTCCACAACAGCGAGGATATCCTCGATAAAAAGAGGAAGGAGATTGAGGAGTACGCTCGTTTGATTAAAAAACGAGAGTACAAAATATGAGAGTTACAGCGGGTACGAGATCACCCAGAAGATTCCGGACTCTCACGAAGGAATTCCGGAGAAGACAGGCGGGCTCTGTTAGTCCATGAAGAGCCTCATTCACGAGAAAGAAGGGGCAGGAGCAATAGTCTGAGGTAATATGAAGCTTCCCCATGAAGAAGGAGAAGCAGGAGTAAAGACCGAATACTGGAAAGGCGAAGGGCTTCTTCACGAAAAAAAAGGAGCAGAGAGCGAAGTTCCACACCTGAGGAAGAAACAAGGAAGCATCACCGTGACAAGTACGAGAGGCCTGATGCTGACTGGGCCAAAGCTACGGCTCACAAAATGAAGGAAAGTGAGGAAGGGACAGTGTCTGCACGAGAAGCGGCACGTAAAGCCCTAAGTAACATCGCAGCCTCCCCTTTTGCAAGGAGGCTGCAAGAGGCTAAATTGCCGAGCAGAGTGAAACACGGAGCGTTCATGCTTTACGAGACAAACACGGACCCTGTGGCTCACATACAACACTACCAACAGGCCATGTTCATGCACGATGGCGATGATGTCATTCTGTGCAAGATGTTCCCATCAAGTCTAGGCAAGGTGGCCTTATCTTGGTTTCTTAAATTGGCACCACAATCCATTCGAGGATGGAGACAGTTGGCCAAGGAATTCACTCCTCGGTTCTTGACAAGTAGAAAGGCCCCGAAGACGTTTGAGAGTCTTTCCACCATGAAACAGGCGGAGAGCGAGCCGATCAGAGATTACGCAAAGAAGTACTAGAAAACTTTCAACGAGATTGAAAGCTGTAGTGAGGAGTATGCCATAGCAACCTTCAAAACTGGCTTGCCTGTTCGGGGAGAACTGCGTCGCTCACTGAATAAACATCCGGTGGCTACGTTGGCCAAACTGATGGAACGAATAGAGCAGCACGCCAGGATGGAGGATGACATACTCCGCGAGGACGGCAGGATTGCTGCCGAATAACCCAAGACACCTGCCAAGAAGGTGGATAAGCCTGAGCCCAAGACTTACAAGGAGAGGAAGGAGTATGGGCAGGCTAAGAAAGATCCGTACAAGGAAAAGCAAGCCCCTGATCCCAAATCCTTCTTTCTATAACTACTGTTTGGAAGGAGCCAATCTATAGGATTCTTTAGCGAATAAAGAACCAGTCATACTTCAAGTGGCCCCCAAGTCTAGGCGGAGATAAAGACGCAAACCGTGCTACGAATCAGTACTGCAGCTACCACAAAAATTGGGGCCACATGACTGAAGATTGCGAGATGTACAAAAGACACCTTGACGATTTGGTCTCTCGAGGCTATCTCAAGGAGTTTATCCAGGAGGATCCCAAAGAGAAAGGGAAAGCCATGGAACTGGATTACGAATAGAATCCCAAAGGAGTAATCCATATGATACATGGGTTGGTCGCGCCTTATACTAGAAATGATGTTAGGCTATTACAAAGGCAGGTTAAGCACGATCAGCATGTGATGCGATTGGGAAATAAGAGAGGACGAGAGAATGACGTATGCAAAGAGAGCATAGTGTTCACGGATGATGATTTGGGGGAAGTTCAGATACCCCACAACGATGCTTTGGTCATAACCCTACGAGTTGGGGAGTATGACATCATGAGGATCCTAGTGGATTCAGGAAGTTGTACAAAGGTGATGTACTACGATGCATTCAAGAAGCTGGGGCTGGCCCAAACGGATTTGGAGCAATCCACAACACCCCTGATTGGGTTTGGTGCAGGAGCAGTTTGGCCCCTTGGAAAAGTAACACTGCCTGTTCGGGCAGGATTAGTTGTTTTGAGGATGGATTTTCTGGTCGTAGATGTTCCTTCTTCCTATAACGCGATTATAGGAAGAACTTGGTTGCACAAAATGAGGACAGTCTCCTCAACTTACCACCAGATGGTGAAATTCCCAGGATCCAATGGGGTCAAAGTAATCAGGAGCAATCAGAAAGTGGCCCAACAATGTCTGATTTCCATCGTTAAAATAGCCCCAAAGGCCCACCACGTTTATACATTGGAAGTACCAGATCAACCGACTATCAAGGATGTTGGAAGATGCCCGGCTGATAAGGTAATCGAGGGCCTGGACAAAATTCAGATCAACGAGGCTGATCCTGAAAGATATTTTTTGATTGGGGGATCATTACTAGCAAAGGAAAAGGCTGAATCAATACAGTTTCTGAAGGAATATGTCGACGTATTTGCGTGGGTACCAGAAGAGATGCCCGGCGTAGATGCTGACATTATCTGTCACCATTTGAATGTTGACCCTCAGCATAAGCCAGTTATTCAGAGAAAACGTAGGGCGGCCGTACAGCACGTAGATGCCGTTGTTGAACAAGTTAATCGTTTGCTAGAGGCAAACGCAATACGTGAAGTTCACTACCCTGAATGGCTGTCCAACACCGTGGTCATAAAGAAGAAGAATAGGAAGTGGCGTGTCTGTGTGGACTTCACAGACCTGAACAAGGCATGTCCCAAGGACAGTTTTCCTCTCCCAAGGATAGACCTATTGGTTGATGCAACAGTTGGCTATGAGCTAATGAGTTTTCTTGATGCATATCGAGGATATCATCAAATTGCTATGTTTGGGCCCGATCAGGAGAAGACTTCTTTTATCACTCCACGAGGGTTGTACTGCTATAGTGTTATGCCATTTGGGCTAAGAAATGCTGGGGCGACGTACCAAAGACTTGCAACTATCATATTCAGAGAGCTGCTTGGAAAAATTATGGAAGTTTACATAGACAATATGGTGGTGAAAAGTCGAGACAAGCGAGGGCATATTACGGATTTGAGAGAAGCCTTTGAATCTTGAGGAAGTACAAGCTGAAACTCAACGCCTCGAAATGTGCGTTTGGGGTTGGTTCTGGGAAGTTCCTAGGGTATCTGGTGACCATGAGGGGAATTGAGGCTAACCTAGATTAGATTGCAGCCTTGCAGAAGCTGCAAAGTCCCAAAACCACGAAGGAAGTCCATAGACTAACTGGGATGGCTGCAGCACTTAATAGATTTATCAGCAGATCAAGTGATAGGTGAAGACCTTTTTTTCAGTTACTAAAAAAGAGGGAAGGGTTTGAATGGGGAGCAGAGTGTGAACAAGCTTTCCAGGACCTGAAGAAGTATCTGGCCGAACCTCCACTTTTGTCAACCCCACAGCTAGGTGAGTCTTTGATTTTGTACTTAGCTATTTCTGAACATGCTGTGAGTGCAGTCTTGTTAAGGAATTTGGGAAACGAGTAAATCCCAATTTATTATGTCAGCAAGACACTGCTGAATGCGGAGACGAGATATCTGCCCCTAGAAAAACTTATCCTGGCACTAAGGACAGCAACGAGGAAATTGCCACACTACTTCCAAAGCCACAGGGTTGTGGTTTATACTGAATTTCCACTGAAGTCGCTGCTACAAAAGGCAGATTTTTCAGGAAGAATCTCGACGTGGTCCGTCAAGTTGAGTCAATATGATATTGATTATCAACCACGAACAGCAATCAAAGGCCAAGTGTTGGCTGATTTTGTGGCAGAGTTTTCTCCTACAGTAGCTCCCCTACCTCCTACGAAAAAGGAATAGGAGAATAAGACATTGTCCATGAAGGATAAAGTCTCAGCCGAACAGGACGATACGGAGTGGAAGTTATTTGTAGACGGATCAGCTTGTAATACTGGTTCAGGAATAGGTGTTGTCCTTTTTCCTCCCGGAGGAGTAATGATAGAATTGTCTGTTCGGCTTGGTTTCAGTGCATCGAATAATGTGGCGGAGTACGAGGCACTCTTAGCTAGATTGAGAAGTGCGAAGACTTTGAAAGCAAAACGAGTAAGGGTGCACTGTGATTCACAGCTTGTAGTTAATCAGCTGTCCGGGGAATATCAGGCCCGGAATGAGAAGATGGCGGCATATGTGGAAGCGGCCAAGGATTTACTTGATACCTTCGAAAGGGTCCACATTAAACAGATAAGTTCTGGACAGAATGCCCATGGCGATTCCCTGGCATGGCTGGCTGCAGTAGTCCCAACTGAACTCAAGCGAAGGGTGGCAGTTGAGTATCTGACTTAGCCGAGCATTGGGAGGACCGCGGAGTTAGTCTTGGACGTGAACCAAGGTCCAAGTTGGATAGACCCGATTGTGGAGTTTTTACGAGATGAAATACTCCCCGTCGATAAAAAGGAAGCTCATAAGGTCAAAACCAAGTCTGCAAGGTTTTGGCTGTCCCCAGAAGGGAAGCTTTACAGAAAATCCTTCACGGACCCATATTTGCTGTGCGTACACCCAGAGATGGTACAAAAATTTCTTCACGAAATCCATGAAGGAACGTGTGGGAGTCATGCTGGGGGCAGATCCATCGCCCACCGAGCAATTACCCAAGGATACTGGTGGCCACATATGCAGGAAGATGCAAAGATGTATGTAAAAATTTGTGAGAAGTGTCAGAAATTTTCACCAATGATTCGAACACCAGCCGAGAATCTGGTGCCTTTGACTAGCCCTTGGCCATTTGCTCAATCGGGAATGGACATCGTGAGTCCACTGCACAAAGCAACTGGGAATCGAAAATTCCTCTTAGTTGCGACAAATTATTTTACTAAGTGGATTGAGGCAAAACCACTGGCTAAAATCACCGAGCCAATGACAGAGAGGTTCGTATGGAAGAGTATCATTACCCGATTTGGGGTTCCCTATTCTTTAATTACGGATAATGGGTCCCAATTTCAGAAGAAATTCAAGGCTTTTTGTGCCCAGTATGGAATCCGAAATTATTATTCAACTCTAACCTACCCTCAGAGTAATGGGCAGGCAAAGGCATTTAACAAAACCATTCTTGACGGGATCAAGAAGAGGTTGCATAAGGCCAAGGGGAAATGGCCCGATGAATTGCCTCTTGTTTTATGGGCACATAGGACAACTCCTAGGAGGTCTACGGGAGAGACCCCCTATTCGTTGGCATACGGCACAGAGGCAGTCATACCTTTGGAAGTGGGCCTTCCAACCAACAGGACTGTATTGGTTGAAAGTGGGGGCAATGACAGAGCCCTCGAAATTGAGCTTGATCTCGCCGAGGAGAGGAGGGAAAAGGCCTTGGTCCATTTGGCTTCTTATCAGGAACAATTGATGAAAAGCTATAATAAGCATGTTCACCCTCGAAAGTTTGGTGTTGGGGACCTTATACTACGAAAGGTGCTCGGCAACACCAAGGTGGCCAACGAAGACAAGGTAGGAGCCCACTGGGAAGGCCCGTATCGAGTAATCGAGATTGTGGGCATAGAGGCCTACAGATTGGCTGATTTGGACGGCAATCCAATTCCGAGGCCACGGAATGTCTATAATCTGATAAAATTCTTTGTTTAGAAGAATTGAGTTTTGATTTAGATTGCACTACATGATTGTGTGGGAATTACGAATGAAATTCTCTTATTTTTCTTATTCTACTTTAGTTACGGACTACTCTGTTTTAGTTGCAAGGGGTACGAATAACGCCCCCTTGAGTTCAAGTCTATGAATAAAGACATCATTTTTCTCAAAGTATATTCAGCTTTTTGAAACGTTGTTTTTAAATTTAATATGAAATATGGAGTATTGGTTTTATTTCCCTTATTCATATTGGGGAGCATGAGATTGGCATGAACGCCATATACAAATACACCTATTCTTGACAAAAGATAGCCTGATAACTGCGCACGTACAAACGCTAAAGTATGAGAAACTTCCAAACAAACAGTTGTACCCCTATTATGAAGACACTTGGGATGCGTACGAAAGCATGCAGTCTGTTCGGATTCAATCATTTTGAGCAAGTGATTGTGGTAAAGTTTATGAGATACTAAAAGTTCAACAGACTTACATTTGAGTTTTGATTAAAATATGAGGAATTTAGATCAAAATTTGGTATGAGATACCTCAAGTACGAAAGACTTGTACAATTCTAAGTACGAATATACTTAGTAAAATCCAAGTACGAAATACCTGGGTGACAAACATAAACGAAAATTTGGTATGAGATACCTCAAGTACGAAAGACTTGTACAATTCTAAGTACGAATATACTTAGTAAAATCCAAGTACGAAATACCTGGGTGACA